>JAODAL010034382.1:0-44318 GCA_025379985.1 Phyllomedusa bahiana
TCCTTTTCCTTTGGCCCAAAAAACCCTTTGCGTGCTTTGGTTTCCCCCTGGCTAAGGAAGAGGCCACATTGCGGGAGCTTAACCCCACAGTGTCAGACTGGGTGTGGATTTATGAGCCTATCCCCCTCCCCCAGTGAATTTATTAGGCAGATCCTTCCAAGACAACCTGCCTGAACTTAAAGGAGTTGTCTCACTACAGGTTTTCAGCCTACCTCAGTGTGTCTGGCACCATAGGATTTTTGAATTCAGGGGCGTGCTTCTTGTCTGCCTCTTCTCCTCCCCATTCCCCCCTCCCCTCAGCACACAGACAGCTCTCCTCCTCCACTGGGCGAAGGGGTTTGCTGCCAGAGTTAACCCTGTGTGTGCCTGCCTAGATCTGCTGCTCACTGCTGGATCAGCTGCACTGTGCGGCTGCTGTGGCCGAGCTCTTGCTGCTCCTCCCCACAGAGTCAGGAGACAGCAGGGAGAGGGCTGATCTATGAGTGGCTATCGAGCCAGAGGTCTGTGAAGCTGTGTATACTTATAGCAGAGCAGGGGGGGATGTAAGTGTTCCTATACCCCCTGCTTAGCATACAAATCTCCACAGACATCTCAAGCAACAACAAACATACCCTGTTCTGTGCTGTCCTCCCATCAGAACAGACACAGGGCGGCTGTGAAGTGTTGTACTATAATCACGATGTGTCACTAATACAGCAGAGCAGGGAGGGATATGAATTGTTCACATGCCCCCCTGATCTGTTCTATTAGTATAGTCAGAGCTCCACAGACACATGGTGATTATATTATAGTAACACACTTCACTGCTGTCACATCTACTGACTACAGATCAGCCTCTGCTCTCCTCAATCTGTGTAGAGAGCAGGAGGGAGCAAGCACACCCAGGGTTAATCCAGGCTGCACAGCAACACAGAAACAGAAGCCAGAGTCCTCCCTCCCCCTCCCCTACAGAAGCATCACAAGTGGCCTCATACTGTGCGGAGGGGCTCTGTGCTCTGACCTGTATTGAGAAGCTGATTAGTCACCGGCACTGGCAGCCAGTGAGAGAAAAATCAACAGGTCTCTGCTATGGATTTGAGGAGCTGATGCACTCCTACTACCCCGCGATAAACTCAAAATCAGTAGGACATTTGTAATGAACATATATTGCAAAGCTGCTTGTTTTTTAAAGATGTTTTAATTAAAATCCAATCATTGTAGCGAGACAACCCCTTTAAGTGTTTAGGTGCCTTGTGTCCTGGTTCCTGTCAAGATTCAGTCCTGGGCGTCTCTCTGCACTACACAGCCCACGCTGTCATACCCTTACAGGGTTGGGGATGAATATCTTTATGGACACAGTAAGTATTATATTCCAGTGATGAGCGTCTTGAGCTCCCTTGGAGTGATTATCTAAGGCTTTCTGATTTCTTAGGGTGGGATCCGTGTAGCCATTTTTGGTTTAGGGCCTTGTAGGGTTTCCTTTTTTGGCCCCTTATTCCCATTTTTTACACCTTTTTTTGCTTTTTGGGTCTATATTGTTTTGTTTAGGAGAGACAAGTTGTGAGACTATTTTATAGCTATTTATTAAAAGTTGTGTTTTAAGACTTTCCCCTTTTTTCTTCATAATGAAGGAGTGAATGCCAAAACTGGAAAGTTAATGCCAACATCCTTGATGGTCTTTCACTCGGCTCCATCCTTCGACCTTCCTCTCCATTTTTCATTTTGGTGGCAGCAGCTGTAACCTGATCCTTGAGTGACCCGATAATCCCTCTCATTTCTACCACACTCAAGATGGGTTTTTACCAGTTAGGCCATGTTCACACGGCTTATTCAAGCCGTAATTGCGGGCCGGAAATCGGGGGCGTGGCGGGGGAGCAGCTCGCCGGCCCCATAGACAATGCATTTTTACGGCGCGCCCCGGTTAAATAAGTTCATTATTATCCCCCCTGGGGCGGATTCGCCGGCGGGGAGGAGGGAGGAATCAATTTTCCCTTTTTGAGAATGTGGTTTACCGTATGACAGGAGGGATTGGAGCCGTACAGCAACGCAAACCCGGGTGCGCAGTCGGCCCCAACCCCACGGCAAATAACCCTTTAACAGGCCTTAGAGTGATTGATCAGTGTTGGGGTTGGAGAAGCAGAGTCCAGTAAGTGGAGAGGCATATCTTCTATAACAAGTGATATTACAAAGTTTCTTATCTTTCCTTATATTATTGATTTGTGTGAAGTATGTTGGACAACAGTGGCTTTTAGTGTCAGAGTCCATGTTGCTCTAGAGCAGTAAGGGGTTAAGATCATCATCTCGGTTTCATGGTGGTCTAGAGTAGTAAAGGACTAATTTCAGCTCAAAGTGTCAGGATTGATCTTTTTGTAAAATCCCTGGGGATTTAGTGTGGATAAGAGGATTATTATGCCTGGTGTCTGATTGCTTACTCATCTCCTTAGCTCCTGTAAAGTCTCTTCTCTTACAGGAAGCTGAACAAAATATGCTAAGTGCATTCAGCTTCCTGTTACTTCCTTCCTTCCAAGAGATCAAAACGGAAGGGAACTAGCGGACTCTGCAGTCATGATTGAACAGCCAAAAAGTTTTCTGTGTATTTGGTCGGTGTGAAACACTGTTGCCACTCACACTCTGGGAGGAGGAAGGCATAACATTTGCCTTATGATTATTAATATTGGTCCAAATTGAATACCAGTACCGGCTACCTGGTCTGATATCAACTACCAAGCAGGCCAGTAGTTTACTAACTCTAGATGTATAACTCTAGGTATTCATTCTTTGCGTTATGCCCACTGAATGGACAAAGCATGGCAAAAAATAACACCAAAGTATCTGTGTTGCTTGGTGTGTTCCCTTAGTCTGAAAATTGCATACAAAGATGACATTTATTATTTTAGGCCAATTTGTATAAGTGCGCGCCTTCAGAAGGTGCAGCAATAGAAAGTAATGTGATTATAATGTGAGTGTATATATAGTATATATACAGTGAGGAAATTAAGTATTTGAAACACTGCAGATTTTGCAAGTTTCTCACCTACAAAGAATGGAGAGGTCTGTAATTTTTATGGTAGATACAGTTCTGCTGTGAAAGACAGAATCTAAAAAAAATTCAGAAAATGACATTGTGTGACTTTTAAATAATTAATTTGCATTTTACTGCAAGAAATAAGTATTTGATACAATAGAAAAACCTAACTTAATATTTGGTACAGAAACCTTTGTTTTCAATTACAGAGGCCAAACATTTCCTGTAGTTCTAAACCAGGTTTGCCCACAAAACCCCAGCAGGGATTTTGGCCCACTCTTCCATACAGATCTTCTCTAGATCTTTCACGTTTCGGGGCTGTCATTGGGCTTCATTGAGTTTCAGCTCAATCCAAAGATTTTCAATTGGGTTCAGCTCTGTAGACTGGCTAAACCACGCCAGGACCTTGAAATGCTTCTTATGGAGCCACTCCTTAGTTGACCTGGCTGTGTGTTTCGGGTCATTGTCCTGCTGGAAGACCCAGCCACGACCCATTTTCAATGCTCTTACTGAGAGAAGGAGGTTGTTGGTCAGTATCTCGTGATACATGGCCTCATCCATCCTCCCTTCAATACAGTAAAGTCGTTCTGTCCCCTTGGCAGACAGTTTTAGTTTCCACTCCCATACTTTACGGTTGGGATGGTGTTCTTGGGGTTGGACTCATCCTTCTTCTTCCTCCAAACACCGGGAGTGGAGTTGTGACCAAAAAGTTCTGTTTTGCTCTCATCTAACCCCATGACCTTCTCCCGCCTCCTCTGGATCAGCCAGATGGTCATTGGTGAACCTGATATGGGCCTGGACTTGTGCTGGTGTGAGCAGGTGGAACTTGCGTGTCCTGTAGGATTTTAATCTATGGCTTTGTGATATTGGTGCAAGAGTCAAAAGACAGAGAACTTAAAACTTTTGCCCTCGGTACAGAAGACTAGAGACTGTTGATATCTCCCACATCAGAAACACCAAGTGCAAAGATTGTGCTTTCAAATGACAACCTTCCATTGTATTGAACTTATGCACAAACTATATTTATTCATTTGCATTATAAAACAGGAGAATAGACAAATGGATAATAGGTTCTGCTATGAGAGAAAATAAAAAAATTGGGCGCGTCATTTTCCTCCCCCCACTTACATCCCCAGATTGATCGGTCTTCAAACAAGTAGGGATCGAAATGTGAAAGTGAATAAGAGTGTGTGTAAATACATGCATGTTCTCATCCACTTTCACATTTCCATCCCTACTTGTTTGAAGACCGATCAGTCTGGGGATGTAAGTGGGGGGGAGGAAAATAACGCGCCCAATTTTTTCTATTTTCTCTCATAGCAGAACCTATTTCCCATCTGTCTACTCTCCTGTTTTATAATGCAAATGAGAGGAAACACCTTTTACCCTTCTTTCCCTTGGCTCCCCCAGTTCCCATTTGCATCTAAGGTCAAATACCTGTACTTATAAAAACTGTCTGTACTTATAGACATCAATGGACGTACATTGGATACTTACTGATCCGCCATGTTCTCGCAAAAACTCCTGCAGTTAATATGAAAGCAAGAAATGCTTGTGAACAAGCCCTTAGAGACAAATTGTACCCTTGAAATGCAAGATATTGATTGTATAAATCATTCATTTTGTTTACTGATTGTGCTGGCACGGCAGGAATTCTCGACGTGAATTTTTTATTTGAAGTGCTCTTGTTTTATGAGTCAGACGTCGTGTTTTCTATTTGCCTTTTAAGTTATTGAGGAGCCATCTGCTCAGGCTTAAAGGTACTATGTGTAAATTGATTTCATTGCTCACACTTCGTCAAAAGCCATATACAGTATTTGGAAACTTTTTGATGCAGTGTCAGGCTTTGAAATTCGCCTTTTTTAAAATTTACTAAAGTATGTTAATCTACCCAGATGCATCTCTGTTGACTTGGCAGAACGCACATATCTAAAAAGCAGTAAGCCGCTTGTAAATTTGGCACACAGCGATAGTCATACATCATGCTTATTCCTAACCTCGGTTGCAAATGGTATATGGCAGTCTCTTGTAAATGTTCCCTCTGGTGCAGCCACCGGGAGATTCCCAGTTTGTACAATAATCAGATTGGACCAGATGGTGATGAGTCATGCTATCTTTTCTCCATCAATGTTTGGCTTCTCTACTTAAATTAATTTAGACTGGTATTATGATGTACATTTTTTGCCAGTTTGACTAATGCCACATTCTGTTTTACTGTCTTGTTTCATCCATTGACGCTATACAAAAAGATTCAGTCCAAGTTCACTTTTAAAATATCTTGGCGATGCAAGTAACAACTTTGTTTTCAACAACTGACTTGCAATGCCCTGAAGGTGGAAGAATGGTCAGATGGGTGAGGTATACTTAACCCCAGGGTGGGGGTGGCATAGCCAGGGGCCTAATGGGGACTATCTCACTCAGGAGATGGTACGGCAATAAATGGGCTCTTACAGTTTATTATAGTTTAGTATAGTCCATACTTGCTAGAGACACTTCAGGCTTGGTTGTTACACTCCTGCACCAAGAATCCACTAGCTTAGTAGCGATCTCATTTTGGCTGTTATAACTCTCACGCTGTGTGTCCTGGGCCGGGAAGTCTCACTTACAGTGCTGGACTGAGATGCCTGGGGCCCTCCAGTGGAATTGATTTTCAGGGCACGTAAGTGGAATTGATTCTTGGGTCCACCAGTGAAATTGATTCTTAGGGCCCATCAGTGGAATTGATTCTTAAAGGGGTTGTCTCACTACATTGATTAATTTTACCTCAGTCCTGTTTTCTTGGTTTCATTTTGAATTCTGGGACGTGTTTACTGGCTTCTACTAGGCTGCAGTAGAAGCCAGGTCTGTAGCTATAGCAACCAGTGCTGGCAGCCTATCAGGATAGATCAAACAGGTCTGTAGCTATAGCGACCTGAGGAGCTGATGCAGCCCATATAAGAGGGGATATCTAGGAATAGGTAGGAAACTGTTAATGGACATATATTACAAAGTGACTTGTTTTTGCAAGATCTTTAACTTACAAAGCAATCCTTGTAGTGAGACAACCCATTTAAAGCCCACCAGTGAAATTGATTTCTAGGGCACGCCAGTGGAATTGATTCTTCAGACCTGCGAGTGGAATTGGTTTTTAGGGCCTATCAGTGGAGTTGATTCTTGGGGCCCACTAGTGGAGATGATTCTTAGGGCCCACCAGTGAAGTTGATTCTTGGGGTCCACCAGTGAAGTTTATTCTTGGGGCCCACTAGTGGAGTTGATTCCTGGGGCCCACCAGTGGAATTGATTCTTGGGGCCCACCAGTGAAATACCATCAGGATTTGCCTGCCCCAGGCAGGAAGTGGTAAAACCACCATCTTTGTTCACTCTTCTGCATTGTTTATACAATGCGGAAAAATGTACAAACAATTGCGCCCCCTAGTCGTCAAGTACTCTGGGGGGGGTCTCAATTTTTTTTTTAAAGTGTTAAAATATAAATACAGTCAGGTCCATATATATTTGGACACTGACACAAACTTTTTTTGTACCTGTTAATGAAACATATTCAAGTTATAGTTATGTAATGTAAAGTCCAGACTTTCAGCTTTCATATGAGGTTATCCACATTAAAATTGGATGAAGGGTTTAGAAGTTTCAGCTCCTTAACATGGGCCGCCCTGTTTTTAAAAATAAAATGTTAATTTCTAATACTTTGTTGAAAACCCTTTGTTGGCAACGACGGCCTGAAGTCTTGAACTCATGGACATCACCAGACGCTGTGGTTCCTCCTTGTTAATGCTCTGCCTCAGCCTTTATTGCAGCGGTTTACAGTTGCTGTTTGTTTGTGGCCTTTGTGTCTAAAATCTAATCTTTAACAAGTTAAATGCTGCACAATTTGGCTGAGATCAGGTGACTGACTTAGCCATTCAAGAAAATTCCACTTTTTTGCTTTAATAAACTCCTGGTTTGCTTTGGCTTAAGGTTTTGTGTCATTGTCCATCTGTATTATAAAACGCCCACCTATCCAATTGACTGCATTTGGCTGGATTTGAGCACACAGTATGTCTCTGAATACCTCAATTCATCCGGCTGCTTTGGTCCCGAGTTTCAATGAAAACTAGTGACCCAGTGCCACTGGCAGCCATGCATGCCCAAGCGGTCACACTGTCTCTGCTGTGTTTAACAGATGATGTGGTATGCTTTGGATCATGAGCTGTACATGCCCTTCACCATACTTCATTCTTTATATCATTCTGGTATAGGTTGATCTTGGTTTCATCTGTCCAAAGAATGTGCTGGCTTTTTTACATTTTTAGCAAAGTCCAATCTAGCCTTTTTATTCTTGAGGTTTAGGAGCGGCTGCACTGTGCGGTGAACCCTCTGTATTTACTTTCATGCAGTCTTCTCTTTATGGTAGATTTGGATATTGATACCCCTACATCTTGAAGAGTATCCAGAGACATACTCTGTGCTCAAATCCAGTCAAATGCAGACAAACTGATTGGTCAGAATTTCATAATACAGATGGACAATGACCCAAAACATAAAGCCAAAGCAACCCAGGAGTTTATTAAAGCAAAGAAGTGGAATATTCTTAAATGGCCAAGTCAGTCCCCTGATCTCAACCCGGTTGAGCAGCATTTCACTTGTTAAAGACTAAACTTCAGACAGAAAAGCCACAAACAAACAGCAACTGAAAACTGCTGCAGTAAAGGCCTGGCACAGCATTAAAAAGTAGGAACCACAGTGTCTGGTGATGTCCATGAGTTCAAGACTTCAGGCCGTCATTGCCAACAAAGGGTTTTCAACCAAGTATTAGAAATTAACATTTTATTTACAATTATTTAATTTTTGTCCCTTTAAAAACAGAGTGTCCCATGTTAAGGAGCTGAAAATCCTAAACCCTTCATCCAATTTTAATGTAGATATCCTCAAATGAAAGCTGAAAGTCTGGACTTCATATCCATTATATAACTATAACTTGAATATGTTTTAGTAAACAGGTGCAAAAAACAAACTTTGTGCCCGTGTCCAAATGTATATGGACCTAACTGTATGTTAAAAGTTCAAATCACCCCTTTTTTGCCATTTTACAAATAAAAAACTAAAATAATAAAAAAGTTACAAATAATTGGTTTCGCTGCATCTGTAAAAGTCAGATTTACAAAAATATAACATAATTTATCCCGTACGCCGAACACTGTAGAAAAAAAAAATTCCAAACCCTAATATTCCTTTTTTTAAGTCATTTCACATCCCCTAAAAATTGGAAGAAAAGTCACATCTATCCTAATGAACATGTTGACGAAAAAGAACGCTGTGTCCTCAAGGGATTAAAAAAAGGAAACAAAAAAAAGTATAAAACAGCCTAGGCCCCGACGACCGTAAAACTATATATTACCTATATATAGCGTCTGTAAGGGAAAAATAACTCAATTACAAAGCTTTTTGTGCAACTTTTTGCTATTAAAAAATAATTTTTTTTTACCATTTTTCTAGATAATATTATTCAAGAAAAGTCTGATGTAAAAATGACAAAAATAAAGCCTTATTGTAAGGGTTCGGTGGATTCGCTGGACCACCGCAAGCGATGATAGTTAAGCCACACCAGGGAGCGGAGTCTAAGTAGCCCCCGGTTTTCACCAGAGCCCGCCGCAAAGCGGGATGGACTTGCTGCGGCGTGAGGCTACCAGGTCGTTACCCCTGACGTGACTTGCTTGCGATGGCGGCTGGGGTGCGGCGTGGTACAAAATCGTAATCCAGAGGCGTAGTTGGTATCAGGCAGAAGGTCAGGGCAGGCGGCAGAGGTTCGTGGTCAGAAACGGGCAGAGGGTCAGGGCAGGCGGCAAACAGGCAAGGTCAGGAAACGTAGCGGAACGGACTGGTACACAGGGAATCAAAACGGACTCCAACACTCTCTAAAGACACTGAATACACACCAACAAACTGGCAGAGACTGCTGGGGGCGTATTCCTTAAATAGGACCAGCGGCCATCAATAACCAATTAATGGTGCGCTGGCCCTTTAAATCCAGACCAGCCGTCGCGCGCGCGCTAAGCAGTGGGCACGCGCACAGCGGCCGGGACAGGCAGGTGCGGCGTTCACAGGAGCGCGAGCAGGTAAGAGAACTGGCGCCAGGGACTAGGCAGCGGGGGCATGGAGGTGGGGAGCCGCGGTACCCGCGCCGGTCCCCCTGCGGGCATGACAGTACCCCCCCTTAGGTCTCCCCCTCTATTTACGGAACTTGGAGAGAAGTTCAGGTGACAGTTTGCCCTCAGGTTCCCACGAACGCACCTCCGGCCCGAACCCCTTCCAGTCAATTAGAAAGAACCGCTTCCCCCTCACTGTCTTCTCCGCCAGCACCTCCTTGACCTCAAAGATGTTATCAGAGTCAGCCACAGGAGAAGGCGAGACAGATCCACGGGAGAAGCGATTCAGCACCACAGGCTTGAGGAGCGAAACATGGAAGGCATTCGGGGTACGCAGAATAGGAGGCAAGCGGAGCTTGTAGGACACCGGGTTAAGTTGCTGAAGTACAACAAAAGGGCCCAGATACATGGGGCCTAACTTATAGCAGGGGACCTTGAAGCGGATGTATTTGGCGGACAACCAAACTCGATCACCTGGCTTAAATAGGGGCGGAGGTCTACGGTATCTATCAGCCTGGATTTTGGTGCGAGCGGAGGCCCGTAGAAGGGCCTGACGCGTGGTTTGCCAGAGTGCCTTGATGTCACGCACCTGGGCACCCACGGCAGGAACATGACACGAAGTAGCCAGAGGGTGGGGCGGGCAGGGATGTAGCCCAAACACCACAAAAAAAGGGAGAGGCCCCAGCGGATTCTGAGTCAAGAGAATTATAAGAAAATTCTGCCCAGGGGGGGAGTTCAGACCAATTATCCTGACGGGCAGTAACAAAGTGTCGTAGGTAGGTACCTAACACTTGGTTAACCCTCTCTACCTGCCCGTTAGTCTGAGGGTGGTATGCAGACGAAAAGTCAAGCTGAATCTGCATCTGCCCACATAGAGCCCGCCAGAATCTCGACACAAACTGGACCCCCCTATCCGAGACGATATGCAAGGGAAGGCCATGTAACCGAAAAATGTGGGGGAAAAAATGCCAGGGCCAGCTGTGGAGCATAGGGTAACCCGGGCAGTGGAACAAAGTGGGCCATTTTCGAAAATCTATCTGTCACCACCCAGATGACAGTGTTTCCAGAGGAGGCCGGGAGGTCAGTAACAAAATCCATGGCTATATGGGACCAAGGTCTTTCTGGCAGCGGGAGAGGCTGGAGCAGACCCGCAGGTCTGAGACGAGACACTTTATTGCGGCCACAAGAGGTACAGGCCAGGACAAAGTCTCTAACATCACGAGCGAGAGTGGGCCACCAATAATACCGAGAGATTAGCTGCAGAGATTTATGGATTCCAGGGTGACCAGCTGTTCGAGAGGCATGTCCCCACTTTAGGATACGAGGCCGCATGGCAGGACGTACGTAGGTCTTCCCAGGAGGCAGCTGTTGAAGATCCACGGGAGCCGCCGTGAGGAGCCGTTCAGGAGGAATTATGTGCTGCAGAGGCGGCTCTAGGGCCACAGTATCCGAGGATCTCGAGAGGGCGTCCGCCCAGACGTTCTTTTCGGCAGGTCGAAAGTGAAGGAGGAAGTTAAAGCGGGCGAAGAAGAGCGACCACCAGGCTTGCCGAGGATTCAAACGCTGAGCAGACTGGAGATACAGAAGATTTTTGTGATCGGTGAAGATCTCAATGGGATGGCGAGCCCCCTCTTCTAGGGCTAATTTTGTGGCCGGAAGTTCCCGATCACCGATAGTGTAATTACGTTCGGCAGGAGTGAAGGTCTTGGAGAAGAACCCACAGGTCCGCAATCTCCCTGAGGAGGACTTTTGAAGGACAACGCCGGCACCTACTGAGGAGGCGTCCACTTCGAGGACAAATGGGCACTGTTGGTCCGGGCGAGACAGAACAGGAGCTGAAGCGAATGCTGCTTTAAGACGCTTAAAGGCTTCTTGGGCCTCGGGAGGCCAGGACTTGGGGTTAGCATTCTTCTTGGTGAGGGCTACCAGTGGGGCCACCAGTGGGGAGAATTGCGGGATAAACTGCCTGTAATAGTTAGCGAACCCCAAAAAGCGCTGGATGGAGCGGAGACCCACCGGTTGGGGCCACTGCAGGACCGCTGAAAGCTTGGAAGGGTCCATCTGAAGACCTTGATCCGAAACGATGTACCCTAAGAAGGGCAAGGTGGTGCGTTCAAACAGGCATTTCTCCAGCTTGGCATAGAGCTAGTGGGTACGGAGACATCTGAGCACCTGGCGGACGTGGTGGCGGTGAGTCTCTAGATCAGGAGAGAAGATTAAGATGTCGTCCAGATAGACTATGACGCAGACGTAGAGCAGGTCGCGGAAGATCTCGTTGACGAAGTTTTGGAACACAGCCGGAGCGTAGCAGAGGCCGAATGGCATGACGAGATATTCGAAGTGGCCGTCACGGGTATTAAAGGCGGTCTTCCATTCGTCGCCTTCCCAGATATGAATCCGGTTGTAAGCACCGCGTAGATCCAATTTTGAAAAAAAATTTGTGCCACGTAAGCGATCAAACGGTTCCGAGATCAAAGGCAGGGGGTATTGATTTTTTATGGTGATTTTATTTAGGCCACGATAATCGATACAGGGTTCGGAGAGTTCCATCTTTCTTTTCAACAAAGAAGAATCCGGCCCCCGCAGGCGAGGAAGACTTGCGTATAAAGCCCTTATGGAGATTCTCCTGAATGTACTCCGACATCGCCTTGGTTTCCGGGACAGAAAGTCGGTAGACTCTGCCTCGGGGAGGCGTCGTACCGGGTTGCAGGTCAATAGTACAGTCGAAGGGCCGGTGCGGAGGAAGCGTTTCGGCCTGTCTTTTGGAAAAGACGTTGGCTAGATGGAGTGGGCAGACCCGGCAGGGGCTTCGTAGACTTTGCAGAGGCGGGCCGTAGAACAGGACGGAGAACCGGAAGGCATCGTGAATGGCACGCTGGACCCCAACGGACAATCTCGCCTGTGTTCCAGTCTAGGGTCGGAGCATGCTCCTGTAACCAAGGAAGTCCCAGGAGGATTTCTGAAGAGGAGTGAGGCAGAACGAGGAGTTTCAGAGTCTCCTTGTGTAGAGCGCCTATCTGCAAGGTGAGGGCGCGTTGCAGAACCGAATAGCAATCCTTGAGGCATTCGCCACTGATAGAGGAGACGAACATGGGTTTCTGCAGAGGGGTCACCGGGAGATGGAACTTGGAGACCAGCGCGGGGGTGATAAAATTACCAGCGGACCCCGAGTCAAGGAAGGCGGTGGCTTGAAAGGTGCTGTCCGGAGAAGTTCCACAGAGTACAGGAACGGTCAGACGGGGAGAGGCCGTACTGACACCTAGGGATGCTTCTCCTGCGAGCCCTAGGTGCGGGCATTTCCCGGGCGCACTGGACAGTCCCCAATGAAGTGGCCAGAGCCGCCACAATAGAAACATGGCTGCCTCAGACGATGCTGTGAGCGTTCCTCCTGGGTCAAGTGAGCCCTTTCGACCTGCATGGGTTCATCCTCAGGAACTGATAGCGGAGGAAGTGGAGGTCGTTGAAAGACAGGAGCTAGACGAGGTAGCCGGTGTGGTCGGCTGACCTCCCGTTGGAGGCGGAGCTCTTGTTGTCTCTCGGCAAAGCGTATGTCGATTCGGGTGGCCAATCGAATCAGTTCGTCCAGAGAGGAGGGCAGATCCCGACCCGCGAGCTCATCTTTAATGCGCCCGAGAGGCCTTGCCAGAAGGTTGCCACCAGCGCCTCATTGTTCCAGTCCAGTTCAGAGGCTAGGGTGCGGAACTGCACGGAGTAGTGACCCACAGTGGAGTCGCCCTGACGGAGATGAAGTAGAGTTGCGGCAGCGGAGGAGGTGCGGCCAGGTTTCTCAAAGACCGTGCGGAACCCCTGGAGGAAGGCTTGCAGATTAGCCGTCAGCGGATCTCCTCGGTCCCATAGCGGAGTGGCCCAGGCCAGAGCTTCGCCCGTGAGGAGGCTAATTGTGAAGGCCACCTTAGCCCGCTCAGTAGGAAATTAATGCCCCAACATCTTGATATGGATGGAGCATTGACTGATGAAGCCTCTGCACTTCTTGGGGTCGCCATCATAGCGAGAGGGGAGCGGCAGGTGCAGAGAAGGTCCCGGTGCAGGAGCAGGTAGCGCCATGGCTGCAGGAGCAACTGGTGCAGGAGTGGCGGAAGCAGCCGCAGGCGGAGGTAGACGAGCCGCAAAGTTCTGCATCATGGCCGCAAGCTGGTCGGTACGCTGGCTCTGCTGGGCGACGGCCGTCGTAACATCCCGGAGTTCGGGCAGAGGTACCCTGGCGGAATCCATGGCCAGATTGTACTGTAAGGGTTTGGTGGATTCGCTGGACCACCGCAAGCTATGATAGGTAAGCCACGCCAGGGAGCGGAGTCTAAGTAGACCCCGGTTTTCACCAGAGCCCGCCGCAAAGCGGGATGGACTTACTGCGACGTGAGGCTACCAGGTCGCTACCCCTGACGTGACTTGCTTGCGATGGCGGCCGGGGTACGGCGTGGTACAAAATCGTAATCAAGAGGCGTAGTCCGGAACAGGCAGAAGGTCAGGACAGGCGGCAGAGGTTCGTGGTCAGAAACAGGCAGACGGTCAGAGCAGGCGGCAAACAGGCAAGGTCAGGAAACGTAGCGGAACGGACTGGTACACAGGTAACAAAACGGACTCCAACACTCTCTAAAGACACGGTACGCACACCAACAATCTGGCAGAGACTGCTGGGGGCGTATTCCTTAAATAGGACCAGCGGCCATCAATAACCAATTAATGGTGCACTGGCCCTTTAAATCCAGAGAGGCCGTCGCGCGCACGCTAAGCAGCGGGCACGCGCACGGCGGCCGGGAAAGGCAGGAGCGGCATTCACAGGAGAGTGGGCAGGTAAGAGAACGGCGCCAGGGACTGGGCAGCGGGGGCTTGGGCGCGGGAAGCCGCGGCACCCGCGCCGGTCCCCTGCGGGCAGGGGGGCGGCCACGGGGCACTGCGGCACCCGCGCCAGCCCCCATGACAGTTATGTATCACTGAAAATAAGCTTAAAAATTAATAGAATAACTGAATGTGAGAAAGCGCTATAGCATTCAAACCCGCACCTACTAATTAAAATGTACCTGATCAGGAAGGAGGGTAAATATCAGTAACTAGTTAAAGGGAATGTGAAATCAAAAAATGACTTATTGTTTTGTTAAACACATTTTTTGAAAGAATTTTTGGTTATTTTTTTTTAAATTTCTATATCAATTTCAATATTTTTTTAAAATGTAAGTCCTGCAGTTTTCTCTTTGGCCACTAGGTCTAATAATAACAAAATAGTGAGGCTTTTGCCGGCTCACAAACAGCAGCTGGGAGCAGGAGGTTTTCTACTCCGAAACACATTAGCTGTCTCTTGTCAAAAATGCTGTAACTCAATAAAATATTGCACTTTATCCTTCTCGGTGCCGGCAGTTAAGTCATTCAGATGCATTCTGCCACGATCCTCCACTAAAGGTCTTATAATAGTTTGACACTTCCTTTTCTATAGAGAAAACTTTTCAGCAGTCTCCTCATTATCAGCACAGGCAGGGTTACACTGAAAGGTGACACCAATGTGTATAGAGAACTCAGGATCCACCATTCACAATAGGAGATGTCACAGTTCACCCTCTCCCCTCCCTACACACTGACTTCTTCCCAGGTCATAGAGCCTAGAAAACTCTCCTATAGAAATCAATGGTTCTGCTCCTGTTCACAGGCTCCTATGTCTATGTAGCTGCTGAAAAGCATCTCTCTAAATGCTGTTAAAAGCAGCTCAGGCAAGATGGCCGCCCCGGCAATCATATATAGACAACCAAATTGAGAAATCTACAAATCGGAGAATAAATATGGCAAAGAAGAAAAGAATATGGATCAGTGTCTTGTTTTATTAGTAAAAATAAAAAATTGGCGACAGATTCCCTTTAAGCTGCTGTAACTCAAGGATTTGTTTGAAAAGTGTGCTGAGTGTTCCCATTAACAACCAGCAGAATTATGAATGCAGCTCTGGAGCATAATACAGGCTGTAACTCCATATAAGATGAGTCATACAATGCATTTAGATTAGTTACCCAGCTTTGTAGCCTATAGATAGATGTTGGTGAAACACAACCGTAACTTAATGTTGTTTATTTACTATATCTGTATACAGGCAGTCCCCGGGTTACTAGATAGGGACTGTAGGTTTGTTCTTAAGTTTAATTTGTATGTAAGTCGGAACAGGTATATTTATTAAATATAACTCCTCCAGCACAAAAGTTGTTTTTTTTTAGTTTTGGGTAGTGCAGGGAAGGGTTTTTAAATTTGCTTTTCTGTCTGTGCCCCTGTTAATTGGATTTCACCTCATTTTCACCTCATGTGCTGCGGTGGCATGCTGGAACTTGTCGTTCCACAGCTACTATCAGCTATGGAACATGCAACTACAAGTGCCAGCATTCCCCATAAGTCTCCTAGTTTGTAACTAGGGAACAGATGTAAGTCGGAACGTTGTAAGCTGGGGGCTGCCTGTATTTAGTCTGTATCTTCTGTACAATAAGAAGACATTGTAGGATTGAAATTTTTTTTTTTTTCTTTAAAGAGGCCGTCTTTTCATTTAAACAAGTCAGGATCTCACCTAAATGATATCTCCCCATCTTTGACGATTTATACAACGGAATCTGCAGTTGTTGTACTCAGCCTTTTTATATAATTGCTGTCAGGACCTTCGTTGTAAATCAGGAAATTGTTTCTGAATGTTGAACAATTTCCTATAATTAAAATCACATCTCAGAAGATTCTATGTTTGAGGACATTTTTCTCCACACAAAGAGATTGTACACAATAATGCCATTTGTGATGCTAATCCCCCCCTTACATTATGTCTAAGAGGACTCGGTGAATTGTGCTGCGCGCCATTGGCAACTCTACTGATTTAACCCCATCTCGTAAAGTCGTCTTCTATACAGTAATTATATATAGTTATCCATTCTAATGGAGCATAAAGTGACTATAATTCTTCTTCTTCTTAGCGATTATGCTAATAACAATGAAGGCTACACATCTGTAGAATATGTTACATAGTTCTCAACTAAACAGAAAAAGATTCTGAAATGACTATTCATCTATCTCCAGAACTTAGAGGACCTGTGGCCATTCCTGTAAAATAGAAATTGAGCAGCACTGTACATCTGGGTCTGCTGCTCCATTCCAACTCGTTATAATTAAGAGAACCCTCTATCCTTATCATTTGTTGGATATCATCTCTCCTTCAGATGGTCTTGGTCCCTATGTTCACTGCCCACTGTCCCTGAAGAAGGCCTACCATGGCCGAAACGTTGGACTGAATCTTGGCTTATCTACTTTACCGCTTTGCCTGTATATATCTAAATGGAGAGCTGAGGATTTACTTTGTGATTCAATAAATTGCATTTTCTACTACTTCTAAGGAGTGCCGTGGATTTTATACATACTGGACTGTAGCCGTTGGCTTTCCACTGAGCACCCACTATACCTAAAAATTGTGCGGCACCACTTTATCTTCTATGTTCACACTACTAATTTGGATGCCGTTTTAGCCGCTGTTTTGGTGCAGATTCCGCCCCCAAAATGGCATAAAAAATGACTGAAATGCCTCCAGTTTATTTCCTCTGGTGGCCTTCAGAATAATCTCCTATGGTGGCTCTCAGAATAATTTCCTCTGGTGGGCCCTCAGAAGAATTCCCTCTGGTGCGCTCTCAGAATAATTTCCTCTGGTGGGCCCTAAGAATAATTTCCTCTGGTGGTCCTCAGAATAGTTTCCTCTAGTGGCCTTCAGAATAATTTCCTCTAATGGGCCCTCAGGATAATATCCTCTGGTGGCTCTCGGAATAATTTCCTGTGGTGGCCCTCAGGATAATTTCATCTGGTGGGCCCTCAAAATAATTTCCTCTGATGGCCTTCAGAATAATTCCCTCTGGTGGGCCCTCAGAATAATTTCCTCTGGTGGCCCTTAGAATAATTTCCCCTGGTGGCCCTCAGAATATTCTCCTCTGGTGGGCCTTCAGCGTTATTTCCCCTGGTGGGCCTTCAGCGTTATTTCCCCTGGTGGGCCCTCAGTATAATTTCCTCTGGGTGGCCAAAGGTACTTCAGTTTGCCGCCGCTGTTGCTGATGCATGTTGTAGATACTACTGCAGTTAGTTTTGGATGAATCTTTATTTTCATTACTTTGCAGTTTTGAAGGTTGTTGAATGTGACTGGCAGAGGGGACATCTGTCTTTCTTCCAGAAGTTCCCCTTTAACTCCTTAACGACCGCCCTCCGTCTTTTGACGGCGGGCATTTCAGGACGTTCGTCTGCAGCGACGTCTTTTGGCGTCGCTGCAGACATCAGAGTTTGCGGCGCCAGGATCGGGGCTGTACTACACAGCCCTGATCCCAGTGCATCCCCTGCGAGCACCGGGGGAGACCTCCGCAACCCGGTGCTTTAACCCTTTGATTGCGTTACCGCAGCGCAATCAAAGGGATCCCTTGCTCTGTCGGGTGATCGGAACACCCGGTGACCCGACAGAGCCCAGGGAACGGCTGCACAGTCAGCCCTGGGGACCTAGAGTAGCCCCAGAGCTGCCTGTGTATCCAGCCAGTGACCAGGACGCACTGTGGGCTGTCCAAATCACTGCCCGTGTCAAAGTGACACAGATTATAATGTATTAGCATATATGAATATGCTAATACATTACTAAGTGTGTCAAAAAAAAAAAATGTAACACAGTTCTCCCTTCATGGGATTCCCCCCAAAAAAGTAAAAAAAAAAACCCATAAAAAAGTGTAAAAAAAAAAAAAAAAAAAAAAATAAAAAATAAAAAAAAAATAAATATTTAATAAAAAATAATTGTGCATAAGTTACATGTACAACTAAACCTACACATATTAGGTATCCACACGACCGCAATAACCTGTAGAATTAAACTAACAAGTTATTAAGTGTGAAATGTGAATGGTGTAAAAAAAAATAAAAAAATACTGCAATTATTTATAAGTGAACTTAACCTATTCCCCCATAAAGTACAACTCGTCTCGAATAAATCGAGGCCTCATACAACTGCGTCATTGAAAAAATAAGAGTTACAACTGTTGAAACGCAAGGAGGCAAAAACTAAAAAAAATTTCTGGTCATTAACTGCTTTTCAGGGGTTTGGCTTATTTCTGACTATATTGCTAACATGTAAAACCCTTCCTGTGAATCAGTCGGTTGATGAGTTTTTCATTAGACATTTCATAGATACCAAGATGATGTTTGTATGTATTCTTCTGAGATTAATGACATTAGATTGTATAGAGCCCACATATCCTGGAATCTCATTTTATTTAATTAGCTGTCATGTCCTCGAGACTCGTCACCGATCTGTTCTAAAATATCATGTACAACTCATTACTATGAACTGAACTAGGTGTGCATACCTGCCTATAAATACCAGTAAATAAGAGACTGACATGCCACACTAAGAAATGGGTCATACAATTAATTAAAATAATCCTGGCAGGTTGGTATAATTTCCCTTGCTGGGCCCATCTTCCTGACTGCCTGAGCTATGAAACTAAATTACTACAAATTATAGAAATTCTACAAATGCCCTTTAAATGCTAAGGGCACCCTCATCGCATATAACATAACTGCATCTCGGTATGCTCCGCCATCTCTTTAGCATAGTTAATAGTATCATGAGATCTTCACGTTATACTGGAGATCTGTGTATGCCACCTTCTGAAGCCATCCCTCCTCAACATAAAAAAAGTAAAAACATTTAAAGAAGTTATGGTTTAGAAAAGAAATCAATGGAAAGATACCAATTCAGATGACGCAACAAACAAGACGTTTAACTAAAGCATCTTGAGTCCACCTTAGAACATTTCGTGTGAGACCTTGGAATCCTGGCCATACTGTGGAAGTATACGCAGTGGTCCCTCAACATTTTAAATGATTGGGTTCTGGGGCGACCACTGTGTGTTGGGACCACAACTCTATAGAAAACTGGTTATTGGTTCCGAGGCCCCAAAATGTCACCAACATAATGGAAAATGGAGATGAAAGAAAATGAAGCAGATACTAATACAGATAAAGCATGTCCTTCCATATAACATGAGAGAGAGCTGCTGGAAGCTGGAAATCACTTTTTATGATGAGGAGGAGCTTCTTTAGATCAAGTATTGTATACACAATGGAACAGGAAAATAAAATGGGGCCCTCACCTGGTGCCCAAAGGAGCCGTTCATCTTGGCATATGTAAGAGCAGTACCGGACATGTAGTACCGCACTGTATTGTAGAGAGTCGCTATAGACCGACAACCACTGCATGCACTGCACTAATACATGTAAGAGCAGTACAGGACATGTACTACCGCACTGTATTGTATAGCGGCCCTGCTAGACTGCCAATCACTGCTTGCACCTCACTGATACATGTAAGAGCAGTACAGGACATGTAGTACCGCACTGTACTATAGAGGCGCTATTAGCCCACCAATCACTGCATGCACTGCACTAATACATGTAAGAGCCGTACAGGACATGTAGTACCGCACTGTACTGTAGAGACGCTACTAGACCGCTAATCATTGCATGCACTGCACTAATACATTTAAGTGCAGTACGGACATGTAGTACCGCACTGTACTGTGTAGCGGCGCTATAGACCTCCACTCACTGCTTGCACGTCACTGATACATGTAAGAGCAGTACAGGACATGTAGTATCGCACTGTACTGTAGAGAGGTGCTATAGACCTCCAATCACTGCATGCACTGCACTAATACATGTTAGTGCAGTACGGACATGTAGTTCCGCACTGTACCGTATAGAGGCACTACAGGCCGCCAATCACTGCTTGCACCTCACTGATGCATGTAAGAGCAGTAAAGGACATGTAGTACCGCACTGTACTGTAGAGAGGTGCTATAGACCACCAATCACTGCATGCACCTCACTAATACATGTAAGAGCAGTACAGGACATGTAGTACTGCACTGTACTGTAGAGAGGCACTACTAGACTGCCAATCGCTGCATGCACCTCATTGATACATGTAAGAGCAGTACAGGACGTGTAGTACCGCATTGTACTGCATAGGCGCTACTAGACTGCCAATCACTGCATGCACCTCACTAATACATGTAAGTGCAGTATGGACATGTTGTACCGGACTATACTGTAGAATAGTGCTACTAGACCACCGGTCACTGCATGCACCTCACAAATACATGTAAGAGCAGTACAGGACATGTAGCACCGCACTGTACTGTAGAGAGGCGCTATAGACCACCAATCACTGCATGCACCTCACTAATACATGTAAGAGCAGTACAGGACATGTAGTACCACACTGTACTGTAGAGAGGCGCTATAGACCACCAATCACTGCATGCACCTCACTAATACATGTAAGAGCAGTACAGGACGTGTAGTACCGCATTGTACTGCATAGGCGCTACTAGACTGCCAATCACTGCATGCACCTCACTAATACATGTAAGTGCATTATGGACATGTTGTACCGGACTATACTGTAGAATAGTGCTACTAGACCACCGGTCACTGCATGCACCTCACAAATACATGTAAGAGCAGTACAGGACATGTAGTACCGCACTGTACTGTAGAGAGGCGCTATTAGACTGTCTTTCACTGAATGCACTGCACTAATACATGTAAGAGCAGTACAGGACACGTAGGACCGCATTGTACTGTAGAGAGGCGCTATAGACCACCAATCACTGCATGCACCTCACTAATACATGTAAGAGCAGGACAGGACATGTACTACCGCACTGTACTGTAGAGAGGCGCTACTAGACCACCACTCACTGCATACACCTCACTAATACCTGTAAGAGCAGTACAGGACAGGAATTTTTTCCTACAAATGAGGACAATTGGCTTTTACCTCATGGGGGTTGGCCTTCCTCTGGATCAACACTGCAGGCTACTAGGCTGAACTGTATGAATGTCTATCTTTTTTTAGCCAAAACTATATTATTAAAGTTGTGGTGTGCAACAAGCAAATCAGCTGTGATTAAAGGGGTTTTCTCATCATGCTGTTTAACAATCACAGGCAGCTTTAGGTCTACACAGCATATGACAAAATATCGTCAGAAATCGGACGGCATTTTGTCATTGCTGGACTGTGGTTTTTGCCACTGATTTGCCCTAAAAACGTGGTTTGTTTTCAGATTTTCCATCGGCATTGATATTACAGGGCCGACGGCAAATTCTAGCAGAATCCTGCATAATATACAATATGTTGCATATTCCACCAGATTTTTAAAGCGACCATAAAAAATCCATTCTGTAGTCTATACTGCTGTCTGTGCAGCACTGGATACCCTCGGATTTTTGGTGGATTCAAAATACTGAATCTGCCGAAAATCCGCGCAAAACCCTGTGCTGTGTTGACTATCACTTCCTGGTCAGACTGTAGGTGGGTCTATAGCAGGGGTTGGCATATCAGCTCTGCTGTTCCTAGCTATTCCTGTTACAGTGACATGAGTGCAAGAGATTTATAAACTCTAGTGCACAAAGCTGCAGAGCTCTAAAGGGTGAAAGCTTGTCATTTATTTAGGTAAACAATCTTAGTTGCTAAAGATAAGACTTTGCAGGGAATGACTCACCATGGTCAGACAGCAGCTTGTGGAGCAATCGGATAAGAGAGAGAGCAGGAAGAGGTGGTCATTAACCTAGAGAAACTTGTATACACAGGCAATAGATACAATTTTTATCTACTGACCAAAGCAGAATCAAAACAGCAATGTATTTGGTAATTGTCTTCATTTACTTTTCACTATATGTTAAAATCCAATCACTGTGGTGAGAATCTCTCTTTAAGCCTGACCAGTCAGGAGAAGAAATAATTTGAAAGAGTTTAAAGCATGCTTGCCAACTCTCCCTGATCATCAGGGAGACTCCCTGAAAAGGGCTTTCTGAAGAGTTGGTAAATCTCCCGCTATGGTAGGTTTCATGTCAGATAGTGAGAAAAACATGCATATGAGTCTTTTCATATAGTGTATGGAAACTTCTGGTTTCAGCTGTATAAAACATGTCCTATAAATAAAATAATTTAAATGAGGTGGATGAGCCTGAACACCTGCTAAAAAGTAATCAGACATATATTGTGGCACAGCCACAGTGTAGCTATTGATTAAAATTGGCTTTTTTTCACATATTTGTGGGACAGAATATCTATATTCTGCCCTATATACACTAGTGCAGCATATATGGCTGAAAAGGGGACATAGTCACAAGTTTACAATGTTTGGTCGGTTTAGCCTAAGCCTACTGTATATGGCAGCTAAACCGCTTTATACATCTGAGCACTTTCTTACTGTCTGTGGGTGGCTCTGTATATAGTGCTGGTGCCAGGGTAAAGCATCATGAGACTCCGCCCTGACATCACCTGGTGCAGAGGGACTACATCGTAGCTTGGCTCTGAAAGAAACTGATTGATGTGGTGTTACCCAGCTTGGATGCTGGTTAGGAGATCCAACGTCCGGTAAAGCTGAAGGATACCATATCACTTACACAGATGTGACCAGGGGGTGTAACTTTGTGCAAAAGAGGGTGTGTCATGTAAAACAGGAGGTGTGGCCCACTCAAAAAATCAAGGCGGCAAGCTGCAATTCAAAATCTCCCTTAAGGCCACTTCGCAAAGTTGGCAAGTATGGTCTAAAGTCAGCCTAACTGGTTGCTCACCATTAAGGGGAATGACAAACGAATGAACTTTTTCTGGTTTCTATTTGGAATCGGCATTGACCTAAAGGAAAGCTGTCCGCTTGCGTACGTAGCCATAAAGAGGAGTAACATGGAATAGGGGAAGGTTTCCTTTTCTCAGTAAGGTGTGTTTTACCCTGAAAGTAAAACATGCTGTGAGACTGAACCGGGTACGGAGAGAAGACCCAAGGCCAGAGAAGAGGAGTCCGACGTGCGGCTTCTCCCCGACCAGCTCAACTTAACTTGACAGGTCCTCCTATATGCAAACCAGGGAGAGGCCTGGCAAGCAGGGTGGTAAGAAGCTGCACATTGGACTCCTATCCTGCGACTGTGGTGCTCCTCCCTATATCCAGCTCAATTTCACAACGTGTGTTACTCTGGAATGCCAAAGGGCAAGGGTGGCAAACTCATTTTCACCGACGGTTGCCCTCAGAGGGCCAGTGGAGTGCCTTGAAGGATGGGTAGGGGCCCTAGTTGTGCCACCACCTGTAAATTGCCAGAGTGGTGTGAAGGTTTTCACCAGAGCTTCAAATCCAAGATGGCACCCTATACCGGTACTAGTGCCACTGCCTCTGCCAAGTGCTGGTTGCATCCTCCAGGGAATGGGAAGAGCTGGTCCTTCTGCAGACCTTGTCCATCCCTGTGGGTCACATAAAATGACGTGGGAGGCTGGATCTGAGTTTGACACGTGCCGTAGGATTCCAGGGTGGAACAAACCTTACTTCGGCCAGGAAACTTGCGGCTTTTTCTTGCTGCCGTGGCTTGGGCAGCACGCACGAGCCAACCTGTCATCTTTAATGGCCTCTTAATTTACACCATAGAACATCCAGTGGCTCCAAGCTCTTCCAACTCTGCCGACAATTTGTGAAACAAAACACTTCATTACCAGGTAAACCGGCTCCAGGGTCTCCATGTCAGAACAGGAGCGGAACTTTTTTTTTTTCTTTCTCTTTCTTGAAATGTCAGCTTTTCCAAATAAGGAGTTCAGTGACATTTACGGAGCTCAGCAGGAAGCCCGCACGTTGGATACTCATTTACTTTCTCTGCTCAGATACATCTCACTTATGAAATGCCGTTCGTGGAGCATGAAAACTTTATTTGTGCTCAGAGTGTCTGACACACGTGCTCGAATTGTTTGATAAGCAACAAGCTCCTATGCATCACCTGTATAATGCGGATCTGGAGAGCCAGCGGGAGGCGTCACGGCATTGTACGGAACACGAGATTGTTCACAGCCTTTGCTCCTGTTGTTTGCAGTGTCTCATGTTAATTACAGAGAATGGTAATATTGGGATGACAGCTCTGTGGGCTGCAGCGATTACCTCTTTATTCAATTGTCAATCACTGCCTGTTCTCTGCCTGTCGAAATCTTACATTTGCATTCCCTTCGTTGCTTTTGCATTCTAGCTGTAATATTTCCTATGTTAGTTTTTGCACGCTTCTATATTTTATATGTCATGGGTGTTCGCCGGTATCCTCTACATTGGACGGTTGTTTGTGTCTATTTGTATATAGGGGGTCTATTACTATTTGAGGTTATGTATAGCAATGTCACGTGAAATTAGGGACGACATGTCCAAAAATTGGCATCACCGCATTTAATCAGCGTAAGGTGCACCTGAAAGTACGATTCTTTCAAAAATCTGTATAGTAAACTTAATGCATCTAAAAAGCCGCATTGCGCAATCGTGGCGCATATCGTATCATTGCTAGTGGATGTAGTGCGCCTCGATAGGCACATTGCGTTATGGAGGCGCCCAGTGTATCATTGCTACTATATGTAATATGCCTTTTTATACGTGCCCAGCATATAATGAGCCTAGTTTTGGTGTACACCAGTTCATTTACATCGAGAATATGGCGTCAAAAGTGTTTTTGGCGCAAAAAAAGACCAAAAAAAGGCACTTGCATATTGGGACATGACGCCCTAGGGCTATGTTCACACGGCATAATGTACGCTCCGCAATTACGCCGGGTGATTGGGAGTTGCGCTGATCGGCGCATACTCCGCGATGTGGGGGGGCCGGCAGCCCGTCGCCCCTATAGACTATCATTACTCGCCGCAAGTAATTGACATGTCACTTATCTCCCTGCGCGCACAATACGATACAATACAATACGATGTATTGTACGAGTGGGGAGAGGAGGCGTAATCCAGAGTTCTCTATGAGAACTGTGAATTACCGTAATTTCGGCGCGCATCTCGCTCGTATTAGAGCACAAATACGCGGTGAAATGCGTGCCGAAATGTGCCCGTGTGAACATAGTCCATAGTTTGTGTTCATAGGCGAGCTGGTGTGATCCAATATCAACCAAAGCTTTTCTTTCATCCAGCATCCGTTTAAATTTAATGGAAAATAAAATCATGTTTTATTCAGACATTATTAAAATTAAAGAACTTCATCCCGCAGTCTAGCATGCTCCCCCCTGACGCGTTTCGAGCTCTTAATCAGCGAGCTTGTGTGATGTTACATAGCTTTGTTAAGTTACTAGAGGATGCGGCATAGATGTAGTGGTTGATTTTCAAGTCTACATATATTTTCAGTGACAAATGTGAACAAGACTGGGACAACGTATTCTGGGGCCCTAGGTAAATAAAGCATATAGCGCCCTCCCACCTCCCCAATAGAAAATTCAGCTCACTCCATACACCCTTGCACCCCTTTTTCTGCCTGATATGAAGTGGTGTCCTAGGCAGTTGCCAACCTGTTCTCCAAGCCATGAATGTCAATACTCTTGAGATTAAAAAAAAAAAAAAATAGTTCTAAGTTTTTTTGTTTTTCCAGAGATACTGTAGCACGTTTCTTTTCCATGGTTTGTGTTTAACACACAGTGCATGCCCTTTGTTATTTCACACAAATTTATTGAAGGGGTTTCCCGAGATTTTTTGGAACCCATGCCAGTGGTCAGGACTGCATTATCCCCTTACCAACATATGACATACAGTTACGTCATGAAGCTAGTAAGGGGGATGACGGGGGCACACCTGTTGAGCTCACTCCATAGGCAGCAGGTAACAGCTTTCAGTTACAGCCAGAACCTGCTCCAATACTGACATTTTAACCCTTTATATACTGCAGTAAACCTAACCGCACCATGTAAGGTATTAAGGAATAGTTCTGTGCACCGTTCCAATGCCTCATTGCTCCCCCAACTTCCGTGGCAAGATTGTCGACTGATCATCATAACAGCCAGGCCATGGGTCTAATGAAGGCCTCTATAGTGGCCATCTTATGAGTGCTATTACACCATGAGTGAGGCTGAAAAGTTTTGGCTTTTGTAAGGGACTAAGAAAAAAACAAAATTGGCGCAAAAATAAAAATGTTGGTCAGAAAGGGGTTAAAAAAAGAATGGGTATTCACCTCTACCCCACTGCCGTTCTGGCCCACTGGATCCAAGTTGTTTCCCTTCCATCACACATACATGACTCACTTGGCTGTGACCAGGTCATTGGCCTCAGAGGTCAATGCTCACATATGGGAAAGGAGGTAGAAGAAATTGTCCCACGGCACGCACCAATATATGAAACAAATTCCAGTTTATTCAGCACCTTGTAAAATTCAGGGTACAAAAGTAGATGGACACGCACAGAAGGGCAACAGCTGTTTCGCGTTGTCACGTTTCCTCTAATCCTCACATGTAGGGCACATGACCACTGAGGTCAGTGATTGGTACATGGTCACATGAGATATGTATGTGAGGTCACTGCTAGGGGACCGGCAGTGAACACCGGAGCTCTGGTGGTGCTGGTACAGCAGTGATGGGAGAGATGAGTGCTGTTATTTTTTTTAACGCAGACCCGGTCACAAGCTGGGTTTCCAAAAATCTCAGAAAAACTTTGTAAGGGGATTTTGCAGAACTTTGTTACTGATGACTTATCCCTCCCAAAAAGTCATTATAAAAGTTCGGTCCCCAGCCCCCTGCGATCAACTAAAAAGATGGAGCCCCTTAACAGCGAAGTGCCCTTTTTACGGTTGTAGCTGTTCCTGAGGTTATTGAGCCTAACAAAACCAATGACCAGTGATCAGGATAAGCTGCCCATATGAGATCACTGGGGGGTCTAAAAATCGGGTAGATTAAAGGGGTTGTCTCACTACATCGATTCATCTTTTCCCCAGTCCCGTTTTTTGGGGTTTCATTTTTAAAACAGGGGGGGTTTATGGTTTTCTTGACTAGTAGAAACCAGGGCTGTAGCTATAGCAAACAGTGCTGGCAGCCTATAGGAGAGGTAAACGGTTTTGACTATAGCGAGTGGAAGCTGTGTAGCCCCTAAAGAGAGGATATCTCAGAAAAGGTTGGCAATGTTAATGGAACATATTGCAAAAAATGACTTGTTTTTGCAAAATTTTAACATAAAAGCAAACCCTGTAGTGAGACAAACCCTTTTTTAAAAAAAGGCAGGGGGAGGGACGCCCCCTTTGCAATGAAGCTAACCTGCATCAAAAATGAGAAAAATAAAAAACCTTGTAAAGAAAATCCTTGGCAGAAACCCTAAGGGTCGCTTTTGGGTTTTGCCAAAGGAAAGTACTGCTGCATTGTCCACAATTTAATTGGATTTTTTGCAGTAATTTGTTCGTGCTATAAAAAAATGGCAATTTTAAAATCAAGCCTTGCAGATTTAAAAGGCTGCAGTGCCGTGAGGTGTCCCCTGGGGGCTTCCACCAATCTAATATTGATGACCTATCCCGCGGGTGAGCCATTAGTTTTGTAAAGCTGAATAGGCCCTTTTAAATTTGACTGTCACTATGCGTTTTCTTTTCAACGGTTGGCCCTTTAAGTTTCCTATGATTGAGTTGAAAATCCCTAATAAAAAGAGGGTTCATCTGCCGTTTGACCGTCTGTTGCCAATTTTTCAGGATTTCAATTGTTGCTCTGGAAATTAAACTGTCGTCTTTGGGGAATTTTTAAAGGAAAATTCCTTTTGGGCAATTTTAGTAAAAATTGGGGCACTACATTTGCCCAAACAAAAATACTTTTAAACCCAAAAGGCCATCAAACGCGGTGAAATCTATAGTATAGAGATGATATAGGAGTACGGATAAGTCATGTAAAAGTATTTACATGACTGCAAACCCGCGAAATGTGAAAGCAGCTCGGTATAATACGGATGTAACCCCAATCAACAGGATAAGGGGAATGTAGTTTAAAAGTGACTGAGCAGCAGAATTGTGAGTGCAGCTCTGGGGTATAATACAGGGTGTAAATCAGGATCAGTGCAGGAAAGTAATGTATGTAACAGGACTGCACCCGCGAATAGTGAGTGCAGCTCTGGAGTATAATACAGGTTTTAATAGGATCAGTCGGATAAGTAAATTTTGTCAGTGATGACCGCAGAATGTGAGGTTTCAGTCGGAGGATAATCAGGATGTAACTCAGGTCGTACAGGATTGTAATGTTATGTACAGTGCTGCACCAGAGAATAGTGGTGCAGCTCTGGGGTTTATACAGGATGTAATAGGATCAGAAGGAAAAGTAATGTATGTACCGTGACTGCCCACCCCGCAGAAAAGTGAGTGAAACCTGGAGGTAATCAGGGTGTAACTCGGATCAGTAAGGATAAAAATGTATGTACAGTGACTGCCCAGCAGAATTTGTGAGAGCGCTTGGGGTGTAATAAGGAGTAATAGGATCAGTACAGGAAAGTAATGTTGTACCGTGACTGACCAGAGAATAGGAGTGCGTCTTTAGTATAATAAGGATGAACTCGGATCAGTACAGGATAAGTAATGTTTGTACGTGCTGCACCGCAGAATATGAGTGCAGTTGGAGTATAAAAAAGGATGTAATGGTTTAGTGCAGGTAAGTAAGTATGTACACAAATGGGCTGCACCAGCAGAATGTGGTGCAGCTCTGGGTTAAAAAGGATGTAATCAGGTAGTCGGTTAAATAATGTATGTAAAGTGACTGCACCAGCAGAATTTGTGAGGCCCGTTGGAGGATAAATCAGGATGTAACTCAGGATCAGAAGGATAAGTAATGTATGTTAGGACTGCACCCGAGAATAGTGAGGCAGCTTGGTTTTTAAGGATGTAAATCGGATCAGTCGGGGAAAAATAAAGTAGTACACAGTGAGCACCGCGAATAGTGGTTGGCAGCTCTTCGATAATAAAGGATGTAAATCAGGATAGTACAGGTAAGTAATGTTTGTACAGTGATGCACCAGCGAAGTGAGTGCAGCTTGGAGTATAATACAGGATGTAACTCAGGATCAGGACAGGATAATAATTTTATGTCACAGTGACGCCCAGGAAAAGTGAGTGCGGCCTGGGTTTCAGGATTAAAAAGGATCAGGCAGGATAAGTAATGTATGACACGTGACTGCACCGCGAATTGTGAGGGCAGCTCGGATTTTAATACGGATTTTAATAGGATCAGTAAGGTAAGTAATGTATGTACACAGTGACTGCACCCGAAAAATAGTGAGTGCAGCTCTGGAGGTAATTCGGGTGTAAACCCGGTAGAAAAAGGATTAAAAATGGAATGTATGTACACAGTGCTGCACCAGCGAATATGAGTGCAGTCTGGAGTATAATACAGGATGTAACTCAGGTAATACAGGATAGTAATGTTTGTACAGTGCTGACCAGCAAATTTGTGAGGCAGCTCGGAGTATAAAAATGGGTGTAACTCAGGATCAGTACAGGAAAAAGAATGTATGTAAACAGTGACTGCACCAGCGGGGTGTGAGTGCAGTTGGGGTAATACAAGATGTAATCAGGTATAAAGGTAAGTAATGTATGTACAGTGGACTGCACCGCCGAATGTGGTGCAGCTTGGGGATATACAGGTGAACTCAGGGGTCAGTACAGGATAAGTAAGTATGTACAAATGACTGCCCAGCAGAATTTGTGAGTGCAGCTTGGAGTATATACAGGATGAAAAAACGGATCAGTCGGATAAGTAATGTATGTACACAGTGACTGCACCCCCCCGAATAGTGATGCAGTCTGGGTTTAATGGGGGTAAATCGGATCAGTCAGGGGAAAAAAATGTTTGTACAGTGACTGCACCGCAGAATAGGGTGAGCTTGGAGTTTATACGGATGTAATCAGGATCGTACGGTAAGTAATGTATTACACGTGACTGACCAGCAGAATAGTGGGGCGCTCTTTAGTATAATACAGGAGTTTAATAGGATCAGAAAGGATAGTAATGTTTTTACGTGACTGCACCGCGTTTGTGAGTGCAGTCTGGAGTATAATACGGATGTAATCGGATCGTACAGGATAAGTAATTATGTACACAGTGGATGCACCCGCGAATAGTGAGTGGGCTCTGGAGTAAATAAAGGATGTAACTCAGGTCAGTGCGGATAGTAATGTATGTAAACTTTTACTGCATCAGAGAATAGTGAGGGGAGCTTGGGGTATAATACAGGATGTAACTAGGGTCAGACAGGATAAGTAATGTATGTCACAGTGACTGCACCGCAGAATATGATGCGCTCGGAGGATAATCAGGTGTTTTAAATCGGATCAGTACGGATTAATAATGGAATGTATTAACAGTGACTGAACCGCAGAATAGTGAGTGCGTTGGGTATAAAAACAGGTGAACTCAGGATCAGTCAGGAAAAATAATGTTTGTCAGTGACTCACCCGCAGAATAGTGAGGGGAGCTTGGAGTATTATGGATTAACTCAGGGGGTCAGTACAGGATAAGTAAAGTTGACAAAAAGTGACTGACCAGCGGAATAGTGAGTGCAGCTCTGGAGGATAAAACAGGATGTAATCAGGATCAGTACAGGTAAGTAAAGTTGTACAGTGACTGCACCGCAGAATAGTGAGTGCAGCTCTGGAGTAATACAGGGTGTAACTCAGGTCGTACGGATAAAATAAGTATGTACACAGGACTTCACCACAGAATTGTGGTGCAGTCTGGAGTATAAAAAGGATGTAATCAGGATCAGTACAGGATAAGTAATGTATGTACACAGTGACTGCCCAGGAATAGTGGTGCGGCTCTGGAGGATTAATTTCAGGATGTAACTCAGGATCATAAGAAAAAAGTAAAGTATGTACACAGTGCTCACCGCAGAAATAGTGAGTGCGGCTCTGGGGATAATACAGGATGTAATCAGGGATCATTACAGAAAAAGAAAGTTTGTACACAGGGACTGCACCAGCAAAAATAGTGAGGGCAGCTTGGAGTATAATATAGGATTGTAACTCAGGATCAGTACAGGATAGTAATGTATGTACACAGTGACTGCACCAGCAGAATAGTGAGTGCAGCTCTGGAGTACAGTACAGGATGTAACTCAGGATCAGTACAGGATAAGTAATGTATGTACACAGTGACTGCACCAGCAGAATAGTGAGTGCAGCTCTGGAGTATAGTACAGAATGTAGCTCAGGATCAGTACAGGATAAGTAATGTAATGTATGTACACAGTGACTGCACCAGCAGAATAGTGAGTGCTGCTCTGGAGTATAATACAGGATGTATCTCAGGATCAGTACAGGATAAGTAATGTATGTACACAGTGACAGCACCAGCAGAATAGTGAGTGCAGCTCAGGGCAACTATTAGTCATGTACTCCACAAGTATGACCTTTATGGAAGAGTGGCAAGAATAAATCCCTTAATGAAAGCTATAAGAAGTCCCATTTGTAGTTTGCAAAAAGCTATGTGGGGGACACAGCAAACACATAGAAGACAGGGCTCTGCTCAGATGAGACTTAAATTGAACTTTTTGACCTACATGTTAAATACTATGTGTGGAGGAAAGAGAACAGTGCACATGACCTTGAACTCACCATCCCCACCGTGTAGCTTGGTGGGGGCAGCATCATGATGGGGGGAGGCTTTTCTTCAATAGGACCTGGAAGATGGACGGAGCTAAAAACAGGGCAATCCTGGAGGAGGCTGCAGAAGGCTTGAGACTGGGGCGTACGTTCACCTTCCAACAACCCTAAACATACAGCCAAAGCTATAAGGGAAGGGTTTTACATCAAAGCAGATTCATGTGTTACAATGGCCCAGTCACAGTCCAGGCCTAAATCCCACTGAGAATCTGTGGCAGGACTTGAAAATTGATTTTCACTAATGTTCACCAACAAATCTGACTGAGCTTAAAGGGGTTTTGTCACAAAGGAAAATTGATGTGGCAAGCTTGCAAATGAAATAACAAACATTTTTACCATTCAATTTTATTAAAAATTCTGCACCGTTTTTGCTTTAGCTGCTCCTTTAGTGATCCATTGTTTACAGCTCATCTCCAGGGGATACGACCAGAGCTGAGAGCTCCTCAGTCCTGGCCGCACATGCTCAGACATCACCTCTCCTCTCAGGCAGCTACTGATTGTTCAAACCCCAGGTGCTGTCACTCTACTCCCGTCCTCCTACTCCTTAGAAATTAGTCAAACAGTGCAAATAAATAAAAAAGAAACCTCAATCAGGTCTGTGCATTGATAAAGAGAAAAAAACCCCCACATGTTTGGTTCCTGCAGGGATTTTAACCTAGGACGCTTGTGCCTGGAGGCAAAAACTTTACCTCTCAGCTACTTTACATAAACAGACCTTTCTTTGACTACAGAGAGGAAAGGCCTGGTGATGTCATCTTTCTGGGTCACATGATATGCAACTCAAACACATCACACACGCCTCCTTCTGAGCACACAGAGCTGAAGAGCTGGATGCAGGAGGTATGAAATGAGATTGTGGCAAAACCCCTTTAAGTGATTCTGCAAAGAAGAATGGGCAAAATTCCAGCCTCTGGATGTGCAAAGCTGTTGGGACATCCACCAACAGACTGGAGCGGTCATTGCAGATAAAGGTGGTTCTACAAAGTACTGACGCACAGGGAGCTGAATACATATGCACGCCACACTTTTCACTTTTTTAAATTGCAAAAATTTGGAAAAGCGCATATCATTTTCATTAGACTTCATTGGTAGCTATGAGCTCTGATTGGTTACTATGAGCTCTGTTTGGGCGCTATGAGCCCTGATTGGTTGCTATGGACCCTGATTGGTTGCTATGGGCTCTGATTGATTTCTATGAGCTCTGATTGGTTGCTATGAGCTCTGATTGGTTGCTGTGGGCTCTGATTGGTTTCTATGAGCTCTGATTGGTTGTTATGGGCTCTGATTGGTTGTTATGGGCTCTGATTGGTTGCTATGGGCTCTGAGTGTTTACTATGAGCTCTGATTGGTTGTTATGGGCTCTGATTGCTTGCTGTGGGCTCTGATTGGTTGCTATGAGTTCTGATTGGTTGCTATGAGTTCTGATTGGTTGTTATGAGCTCTTATTGGTTGCTATGGGCTCTGATTGGTTGCTGTGGGCTCTGATTGGTTGCTGTGGGCTCTGGTTAGTTGCTATGAGCGCTGATTGGTTACTATGGGCTTTTATTGGTTGCTATGGGCTGATTGGTTGCTGTGGGCTCTGATTGGTTTCTATGAGCTCTGATTGGTTGCTATGGGCTCTGATTGGTTTCTATGAGCTCTGATTGGTTGTTATGAGCTCTTTTTGGTTGCTATGGGCTCTCTTTGGTTGCTGTGAGCTCTGATTAGTTGCTATGGGCTCTGATTGGTTGCAAATGAGCTCTGATTGGTTGCTCTGAGCTCTGGTTAGTTGCTATGAGCGCTGATTGATTGCTATGGGCAACAAAGACAGTCTTAAATGGTATGTCCCCACAGCTTATTTGGATGCTGTTTTTTCCACCCTCAAAACAGCATCAAAACCTCGGCTGAAACACACTTCTTCAGAAGAGGTTTTAGACACGTTTCTTGGTGTGTTTTTGATGAGGTTTTCAGCACTGTTTTCACCCGTACAAATTAATAGCCAGGGCAAAAACTGCGTCAAAAAATGCTCTGAGAAACGCGTTTTAAAAACATGCTGAGGTTTTGGGCGAGTTTTTGAAAATTTCCATTGATTCCTATGGGGATTTTGCACTGAAAACGCTTTAGGGATTTACATGACGCTTCTTTTTCAGCGCCCAAAAACAGCTTCCAAAGAAGCACCTAAAACGCGTTTTAAAAACCTCGTGTGGAACTACAACACTGCTTTACATAGGAATCAATGCAAAAGAACTGGAGGCGTTTTGGAGGCTTTTGTTATGCTGTTTTGGGGCGGAAACGCTTCGAAAACTGCTCCGAAAACAGCGTTAAAATCACCGTGTGAACATACCCTTAGAACTAGACAGTTTTCATACATGAGGCCCAATGTTCTTATACCTGAGGGGCCCCTCAACCTCTAGGCCCTATAGCAGCTGCTATGGCCTTACTTACACCCATGACTGTATAGGTTTATAACGTTTCACGAAAATGAAAATACTCAGAATGTATTCAAAGACGTACTCTGTCTTTGGATGTGAATAGGTCTGGCTATAGCCAAATGTGGTAAAATTTAAAAAAAAAAAAAAAAAAAAACATACGCTGTTTCCTGCAGTCTATTCAGGGAGCCTAACAGCGAGTAATTTTTGAGCCGCAGCAAATAATATTGACTTAAATCCGTGTTGCGCTGCAAGCGGCCCGGGGACAGAAGAACCATTACACTCAATAGCTGTAAGGGGAAGGAGTCATCAGCCTTTAGAAGCCGGATTCAATACAGTATGAAAAATTTTTCCTTTTACATTGTAAACCCTTGTGGAAGACATCATTGTGCGTCAGGGGGGCTGAGATTTTATCCGCGGAGTAAAGCCGTAACCATGGTAAAATTTGCCTGTTCTTTTAGAGCAACTCGTTTTAATCCGTATTTTTTTCCTCCCTACATCCTATTTCTTGTCCATACTGGATATACAGAATGAAAGGAGGCTGTGGAAGCCGTGCCTAATAAATTTTGGGGGTAAAAAAATAAAAGCAAAATTGAGAAATGTCAGTGCCTTTGGTAAATATTATCAGTTTATTCAGGCCAAGAAGTAATTTTCTGTTTGCATGATGAGAAAATATACTTCAAACCTGCACATTGAGTTTCAGAGATAATCTTTCTTAAAAGGTCTGACAAGACTAATCTTCTTACAATATTTTGCATTCCCTTAGCTATTTTGTAATAAGTGGAATTAAATTCTATGCGCTGGCCGCAGCAAAATCCTTGCAGTAAGATAGTGATGGAGAGACCACGCATCTTCCCGATTGTGCCGCGCCGGGGCTGACTTTGTAAGGTGCTCCCATTTCTGAAATCAAAAGATCCCACCTTTCTTAGAGCGTTTAGAACAAATAGCCCAAAACAATATTTCACAGAATCTACACGAAAAAAGACCTTACTCATAAAATATAACTTAATATTCTTCACTAAAAGACTCTCAATGGCCATATAAACAACAATAACACGGTATCTCAAAACCACTTATAGATAGCTATACATTCCTCAATAGTAGGGTCACTAAGGCACAATACTACAAATGTGATTAAATACCCACTCCACTACTCCAACAGTAGGGAAAAAATAATACAACAATTGTAAATACAAGTCCCTTTCATCACCCTACAGTGCCACCTACACATAAAGACGGTGTAATCGTCCCAAAAGGGACGGCCCCATCTACCGGAGGCTCACCCTATACAACCCTACTCTTAAATAAGAATAGAGAATAAACAGAGAAATGCACAGATATATAATAACAGACATATACTTAGCTGCTCGTATTACGTCCCTTAGATAGCAGGAGCATAGCCCATGTGTCCCGACACGTTTCCACCTTATGATATACAGAGGTTCCTCAGGGGATCTTCGATCATGGCACAAAAGAACAACAAGGACAAGGGGACCCTAAATAGAGTTCCTCCCAGTCTTGATGGACCAAAATGAATGCTGTATTCATTTCGGTCCATCAAGACTGGGAGGAACTCTATTTAGGGTCCCCTTTATCCTTGTTATTATTATTTATTTTAAAGCGCCATTGATTCCAGGGCGCTGTACATTCAAGGGGGGTTACAAACATAACATATGTCAAACAAGTACAATGATAACAGTGAATGACTTACGACTGGCACAGAGGGAGTGAGGGCCCTGACCGCGAGGGCTTGCAATCTACAGTTGTTCTTTTGTGCCATGATCGAAGATCCCCTGAGGAACCCTGTAAATTATAAGGGGGAAAAAACGTCGGGACACATGGGCTTGTCCTGCATCTAAGGGAGTAATACGACCAGCTAAGTATGTCTGTTAATTATATATCGTGCATTTTGTTTATTCTTTATTCTATTTAAGAGTAGGGTTGTATAGGGTGAGGGCCTCGGTAGATGGGGGCCGTCCCTTTGGGACGATTACTCCGTCTTTATATGTAGGGTGGTACTGTAGGGGGATGAAAGGGATTGTTTACAATTGGTTTTTGTATTATTTTTTCCCTATGGGTTTGGGGTAGTGGAGTGTGTATTTTATCACATTTGTAGTATTTGGAATTAGTGACCCTCTATTAAGGAATGTTAGCTATTTATAAGTGGTTTTGAGATACCGTGTTATTGTTGTGTATATGGCCATTGAGAGTCTTTTAGTGAAGAATGCTAAAAGTAAAATTTTATGAGTAAGGTCTTTTTTTGTGTAGATTCTGTGAAATATGCTCCCATTTCTGAAGTCTTTAGAAGGGTTTTGCTATGATGAAAAATCCCCTGTGGAGGCCTGAGCGAGCCCACGAGCCGGCCTCGGAGAACGGGGGGGGAGCCACGCTTACACTGTTCTCCCAGTTTATTTTCTATGGTAGTTCCAGGTATACAAGCGAGTGTATTCCGCTGCATTCAGAACTCCCATAGAGATGATTGCGGGGTAGCTGCTGTCTCCCTCCATTCACTGCAGCCATTTGCAGGGTCACAGCAGTCATAAGAACGTTGCGGCATGTGATGGGCTTCATCTGTCACGTGAAAGATGCACAGGCAATGCTACTGCTGGGATCATCAGGACGGACGCAGCGACAGAACGAGAGCAATCGAGGAGGTGAGTATTCTTCTTTTCTTTTATTTTTCATCATATTCAGATGGACTAACAAGCATTTTGTAGCAGCAGAACACCCCTTCATGGATTATTGAACATTTGTATATTTAAAGGGGTTTTCCAAGACTAGTTGAAAACCTCCCTACTACCTCCCAATGTACTCAAACAACCCATACTTAATTAACCCATACTTCTATCATCCCCATCATCACCATTCCTGTGTCCCCACCACCTCACTAATGACATCACGTTCTGGATCACATAATGCTGCAACCAATCTGCATGTACAGCATGTGACCATAGAGGTCAGTGATTGGCTGTAGCATTATTTGATCCATGAACGTGATGTCCTCAGTGAGAGACCATGGGGGAACATGCTCTGACAGCGCTGGAATGGTGGTGACGGGAGAGGTTAGTATGGGTTAATTTCTATTTTAGCACAGTAAGAGGTGGTAGGGAGATTTTTAACAGTCGTTGAAAACCCCTTTACTGTAGAGGTTTTGCCATCTGGCTGTTTCAGAGTGCCTGCTCTTTACACCCAGCTTCAGTCTCCCACTTCCTGTTCAGGCTGTGGGTGGTTCTAAAGCAGTGACTGACATTTCAGCTCTGCTGTTCCTCGCTGAGCCAGTAAGAGAGATATTGGTAATAGAGGGTTTTAAAAAGCAGGACACAAAGCTATAGAGCTCTGAAGGGTTAAGGCTTGTCAGAGAGAACAATAAAGAAACTCCTGTGCTGCTGATAAGACACAGCAGGAAGTGAAGTCACTATCCTGGCCACTGCTAGAGCACAGAGAGGTTGTTAGCCTTGGAAACCTTCTGGTAACAAGAAAGAGATCAAAAGTACATGTTTAAAGCTAATCAATGTGAGGAAAGTACCCCTTTATGCATTGCAGACCCTGATACATTAAACCTAAACTTCACAGGTTCAGTGGGATTTGCGGTGTTAAAGGGGTGTCCCCACCATAAGCATTGATGGCATATCAATATATGCTATCAACGTTTGATAGAAGTGGGTCCCACCTCAGGGACCTGCACTTATCTAGGGAATGTGCCCCTGAAAGTCTTAGCTCAGAAAGGAGAGCCTGTCATGCTTGTGCACAACTCTTCCATTCTGCTCTATGGGAGTTCTGCCACACCTTTCCTCTATACTCGGGACTCCTATAGAACAGAATAGAGAGTTGTGCACAAGCATGACAGGCTCTCTTTTCTGAGCCGAAACATTCAGGGGCCTCTTCCCGAGATAAGTGCGTGTCCCAGAGGTGGGAAACACACCTATCAGACTTTGATGGCTTATCCTATCAATATGCCATCAAAGTGCTTGGTGGGAACACCCCTGTGTCAATTTAAAGTTTGCTTTATCAGAGTCTATGTGTTGCTACATCTATCTATGCTATGACGGGGCTTTTTTATACTGGGGCCTCACCAACCAGAATTTGGCAATGTTTGGTTTTACCAATTGTTAAAGTCCTTTACAAATTAAAAATGTGTCTCATTGTCTCTTTCACTTCTTTCCTCCACCCAATATGAAATTAAAATAAGTCAATTATGTTGCTAAACCCGAAAATGGTACAGCCCATGATGCATGGTCAAAGCTGCCTCACCACCATGTATGCATTCCTGCTACTCCCCACGTCTTGGTCCCTGATGAAGGCCAGTTGTGGCAGAACCGTTGAACCGTGGGAATAATTCCTGTTATATCTCCTATGCATTGTATACACTTGAATGGAGAGTCAATCTTGGATATGAATCTTAGTTAATTAAATCTTTTCTGCGATTACACAAGGAGTGCCGTGGATTTTTCTATGTTCTGGACTACTGCCAATTGGCTTTCCACTGAGCACCCGTCATCTACACAAGTGTGCGGCACCATCATTCTCTTTCTTCACCACCATGTTGTGGGCACCTGATTAGTGAGGGCCACCTCTTGATTTAAGACATGTTTGGTAGGTTCTGTTGTTTTTTGTGGGGCTTACTTTAATGATTTTACAGAAGACCAAGTCATTTTCTTTGCAAATATAAAAGAGGAAACTTGCAGAACATCTTGATTCTTGGGAGAAGATGGTGGAAATGGCATTGATCACTAAATCAAAACGTTTTCTCTGTTTCGGCTCCATGTCCTAATATTTTTTGGTCATTGGAGCAGTTGTTTTAAAATTGACAACTCCTAGCTGGTAAAGCTGGTATAGCCACCATGATTGGCCCACTGGAACTTGGATTGTTGGACTCTCAATATATCCAGGCTCAGAACCAAATATTTCTTTGAAAAGGCCAGAGGTGCACAATCACAGGGGACAATTGGGAAAAATAAGCCCTAAAAATAAAATATTACTTTTATTATATAACTCTTAAAATATTTAAAAGATACTTACCCTAATGTACCCTCAAGAAAATAAGCCTACTTAAAGTGGGGTAATCACCCCAAAAAGGGCGACCTCATACAGGAATAAATCCCTACCCAAAACTCCACACAGGAAATTATATTGGTAATATTAACAAAAAATATATAAATCACAGGACAAAAAAGTCCCTAAATAACAATTCTGGCGAGAACCAAGTATCCAATATATTCCAAATATCACAATAAAGAAGGTATTACCAGAAATACCTCCCAATATATACTCAAATGAGGCGTTACAGAACTCTGGCAACAAAATACCTAAATGAACCCTCCGACACGTTTCTCGCACACACAGGTGGGTTTATCAAAGAGTCAGTGGTTAAGCCAGCTGTTATGATTAGTGTTATCATAAACCAACGACTCTGTGAAGTTGAAACGCGTCGTGCATCTAGCTACCCGGGCTGCACTGTATACTACCTCCTAAGCTCGTAAATGCCATATTAATTTTAAAGAATTGAAAATGAAAATAAGGAAACTTTTTTAATATAGCAAAGCCATCTGATCACTTTTTTGCGTGACTAGCTGGAGTCTATGCTTCTAAACTTATTATAAACCAAAGAAAAAAATATATATGAATAGGGACATAATACTCCAATACAATAAATATACAAGGGGGATCATTAAAACAAGAATACCAGGATAGAGTAACATATACTTACACTGCTTCATAGATACAGCTAATGAAAATGGTTTATTCTTGCAACGGACCAAGTGGATATTTCGATAATGCAAAAAAGATGTCACTCATGGCCATTGAAATATAAATTACGTGACCTCCCCCAACAGCCCCATAGTACCAACTGATAGCAGGCTGAAGCCAGAGGTATCAAAGTTATTCTCACCGAGGGCCACATCAGTATTATGGACCGTTATGGGGGGGCTTGGCTGGCTGGTTGGGCTGCCAGAACTGTGCCATCGCCTATGACTTGCTGAATAGAGCAGTGTGGTGGTGCACTCTAGAGCTCTATCCAAAGGAATGCTGGTGGCAATATTCAATTTTCAAATATTCTTTACTGATTATCAAAAGACTTAAAAATATTTTACATGGCCATCATGGCTTACAGTACATTCACATCCATTTAGGGTCAACAAAGCACGCTCATCCTTAATTAGGAAGTCCCAAGCTCAGTTCATAGCTGCAAAACTGTAGAGGAGACGTGCCATCGAACTTGGTGCGTTGCACCTGCTGCAACGTTTCAAAGGTAACAACCTTTTTCCTCTACAGTTTTGCAGCTATGAACCGAGCTTGGGACTTCCTAATTAAGGATGAGCGTGCTTCGTTGACCCTAAATGGATTTGAATGTGCGCTAAGCCATGATGGCCATGTACAATGTTTTTAAGTATTTTCATAATCAGTAAAGGATATTTGGAAATTGAATATTGCCACCAGCATTCCTTTGGATCAATACGTTTAAGGAGTGGGGACTCCTTCATACAGTGGTAATTAGGAGCACGACTTTGCAAGATAAACGGGGGAGTGCGTATATACATGTGAGACACTCTAGAGCTCCAAATGCATACAAGATGGTGCCCACTCCCTGTTCTGATGCCACCAGCTCTGCCTCCAGGGAACGTGGAGAGCTGGTTCTTCTGCGTCCACCTATCCCAATAGAAGGGCAAAAAAAGGACGTTTGGCCCGGGCCTTGAGTTTTGACATTTATGGAAATAGGCCTTGCATTATCAATATACTTGCTCATTATCAGTCTTCGCAGCCAAATTATAAATGCCCCCATGGCCCGCTTAACACAAACTGGAGCCTGCGGTTGACTCTTTTGGGGAAAGGGTTTTTAAAACTGACCTTTGACTTTTTTTCATTATGTTAAAAATAAAGTCCCATTTGTTCAGCAGTTGATTACTCAGATGAAAGCTTTGCTCAGCAGCTTCATGTATGAGATAGTGTTCAGTAGAACAATTTTTCATGTAATACATTGTAAGACGAGAGCAATTTTGTGGCGAGAAGAAAGAGCTCAACTGTAAAGTCAAATGAGGTGACCTTATTTAGAAAGTAATTAAACTACAGAATCAGGCAGAAATGCAAAAATTAAAGAACAAGTTCATTCATGTCAGCCGTGTAGAGCGAGGTGCAGCCCATGTGGTTTTTCCCATTCGCTTGTCTTTTTTTTTTTTCGCCTTCGCTCTCCACATTGTGCTACGGTAGCTGCCCGCTGATGCTTTGTGTCGTGCCAGCTGTCAGTGTGTTACGGGCTGCAAGTTCATATAGCAAAGACTAATCATAGACCTAATTAGCATTTTGTAGCTTTCTGAAAAGCCCCAGTCATTTACTGATATGTAAGAGATGCCACTTATGAAATGGGTTTCACATCGGTGCTTCCATTTCTAGTTTACTCTTATAGTGAAGGACATTGTATTATTATTCATAGGACTTTTGACTATAATATAGATCCCAGCAGGCGGGGAACAAGGCCTTGTGGTGCTCAAGGACAGCTTCATGTAGGGTTGGCACCGGCAGCTAGATGGGGTGTGGAGATGGAAAAAGCACAGAAAGGGGAAGAGGAAGTTTAAAGGGAAAAGTGTCATCAAAAAGCTTTTTTGTTTAACTCCGTTTTTTTTGTTTAAAAACATTTTTTACTAATTTTTTGTTATATTTGTTTTTAATTTTCCATATCACTTTATATATTTTTTAAGAATTTTTAAGTCCTGCAGTTTTCACTTTGTCCACTAACCCAATAATAGTCGACACTTCCCGTTTTTTGTAAAAAGATTCTCAGTAGTCTGCTCATTATAGCACAAAGGGTCAAACTGAAAGGAGAACCAGTGTGAATGATAACACAGATCCACCATCACAAGAGGAAAGTCACAGTCCACCCTTTCCCCCCCGCACCATTTTCCCAGGTCACAGAGCATGCCTAGAAACTCTCCTAAAAAGTGAATGGGACTGAGTCCTCTTAAACTCCTATGTGCAGAACTGCTGTAAAGTATCTCTCTGATTGCTGTTAAAGCAGTACAAACAAGGACTACTAGCCAAAGTGAAAACTGCAAGACTAAAGAATGATTAAAAAATATTGAGGGTACATCTGCCATCAGGGCAAATGCGGTTCCCCTTCTGTGATTGACCCGGGGGGAATAGGCCCCGAAAGCTCGCTTCAAAACGAGAGTAATCATCTTGGTTCTACTGATTTTCCAAGACAGTAAAAAAAAAAAGAGTATTTGGGTCCAGCAAACAAACAGCAAAAAAAAACTGGAAAAATCATCACCGGTAAAGGTGTAGGGAGAAAAGAGCTCAGGGAATCTACGTGTGGACAGATAAAGACTCCCGTCCCACGGACGCGCCATCAAAGAACATGCTTCCTGACCTGTCTTCCTGGAGACCAGAGAGAGACGGCTTCTGTTCCAAGGTTGTAAAATTGTTTAATAGTCAAATGTACTTCGGTTACCCCAGTTGTGGATAGCATCAGTGCTGCACCTGTGCCCACACCCAGGGGCACCATCAGGCATAGGGCATTCTCCTGCAGGGGGCGTGCAACTTGACAAAAAAGGGACCCACTGGTATGGAGCAAAACAGGAACTGGTAATGTGTGGGGAGCCCAGATGCTGCAGCTGTGTGGAGCCTTGAAATGACTTATGGCATCCATGCCCGCACCACTCATGTACCCGTAGTTTTAGAGCGGGGGCAAGTTTTTAAAACTTAGCACGGGCAAAGGGGAAAAAACGACTGCCATTTTAAAATATGTCAAATACTCTTATAGGACGCTAGGAGTTACTAGAAAGTCCACTGTCCTCTGGCCCTTATAGTGGAGATACCATAAGCTACAAAGTGCATATTTTGCAGTGGAGGACCTGTCCTGTCCTGCTTTACACATACAACCCATTGATGTAATTGATTACTGTGTTATGCGTAATTTTACCTGTGGTGGTGCTGCAAGAAAATGTTTTGGGGAAGTTCAACACTATTGCAGCACACATTTGGGGGAAAAGGCAAAAATCAAGCTCTCAATGAAGACAAATCACTGTAGTTGCAGAGAATTTTGGGGGTTTTTAAAGATGCAATTACTCCGCAAAGACCCGTGTGAACATACCCAAAAACTTTAGTTTCAGGTTTTTTTTTTCAATTTCACTGAGGGGCTGACCCCATTGAAGGACCCCTTATGATAATTTTATTTTCAAAGTGTCCAAAGTAAAAACCCCCTTTTAAAACCCCCCCCCCCCCCCCCCCCCCCTCGCATTCGTGTCTAACAGGAGCTCGTCCTGATACGCGCACTCCCGCGTTGCGGGGGGGCGGCAGCCCGCCGGCCCCATTGACATTCATTACTCGCGGCGAGTATTCACCGCAGGTAATTGACCTGTCACTTATCTCTCCGCACGTACAATACGACCGTATTCTTCGAGCGAGGAGAGGAGGCGTAATCCGTAGTTCTCTATGAGAACTATTGATTGCCGTAATTGTGGGGCGCATCTCACTCGTATTAGAGCTCAAATACGATGTGAAATGCGTGGCGACATTACCCCGTGTGAACATACCCGAACTCGTATAACTGATATCATAGCAGCTGTTGCAAGTGCAAAACATTCTGATGCAGGAGCCAGATAGTCAGTTCTGCTTTACTCTAACTTTTTGGATTTCCTTCTTTTGGGGCGACGTGTATGATTTTTGGCTCCCAGGCACCATTTTTTTTTTGCGCGCATTAGTAGTGTAGAATGCGCCTGAATCTATGAACCTGTTCTACTTTCTAGCTGCAAAGCGACACTTCTGGCTAAGGTAAACCCTTTTAAAGTGCTCTACCTGTTCCAGAAATAAAGCACCCGATTTGCTTACTGAACTATAAAAGTGGGAGCTTCGTACAGCTGTATTGACGCCTCCACAGCCCCCCAAAACTCAGGTGCAGTACAAAGTGCCACACGCTCTTAAAACACCAAAAATTGGGGGTCGGCTGATTTAAAAAAAAGCGATTTGGGGGGCTGCAGTTTCGGGGTGAAAAAAGTCGGGGCTTCTGGCGCGCCCCGTACATACATGTCACCCTTGGGGTCTATAAGGGAACTACTAAAAGTAATCATTTTTCTTCTGGGTTGCCCCGCTGGCCCATGGACACAGTCCCCCCAAAACCCAACCCAGTTTTTTTTTGGGCTATTTTTCCCCCAAAACCACTTTTGATGCCATATTTTTGTTTAAATGAACTTCGTACCCAAAAAAGGGGCATTATACGCCGGACACGCACTTTGTAATGCGCCTAAATATGGGGCGCTGTGCACCCTCTCACGCAATGCCCTATTTTAGGCCATTACATAGTTATGCGCCTTGAAGGGGCATTACAAAATAC
>JAODAL010034383.1:0-44317 GCA_025379985.1 Phyllomedusa bahiana
GTGGGGGTCAGATTTTGGGGGGCTCATGCTGTGGCCCGGACGGGTATAGTCAATGTCCAGTAAATAAAAGGGTGGATAAAAAGACTCCTTTTTCCCCTTTTTTAAAATTTGGGGGGCAGCGGGTTTGGGGCCTTGTGTCCCCGGGGACAGGGAAGTCAATGCCCCAGTGAAATTTAAAATGGTTTGAAAGACCTTTTTCGGCCCTTTTTAAAAGTGGGGGTATACAGGTTTGGGGCTCATGCTGGTGGGGACGGGGATACCCAATGTCCAGTTCAAGTAAGAGTTTGTTCCCAATCTACGCCTTCTGGCACTTTTAATTTTGGTAAACGGTTTAAGGGGGCTGTGTAAAAGGGGAAGTGAATGTTTGTGATTTTTTTTCTGGGGCTTTATAATCTAAGTGTGTTGCCAAAGATGACAAACATTTATTTTTGGGGATGTTAAAATTTCCGTTTTTCACCCGGTTTGGGTGTAAAATAAAGGGGTTTTTGTTGTCCCCCATAACTTTAAGGGGGATCGCTCATAACGATGTCACATGACTATCTGGTGGGTGATGGTGCTATCGACCATCGCCGATTCGAGGGCCCAACGCAACGCTCAACATAAACAAGAAAAAAATTGAAATTTAACCTTTTGTTTCTGAATTGGGCTCGGAAAAATGTTTAATTTTCGTAAAAAATGAGGGTTTTTTGGGAGTACCCAGCTAAAAACAACGCTAAATTTAACCCCCTGGTGTAAATTGCCCCAAAAAATTGAGCCCCCAAAAAATACTAGCTTTGTGCATGTTACATGGGGGTTTTTTTACGCCACACAACAAGAGAAAAATTGAAAAAAAAACCTTTTGCTTGTAAAATTGGGCACAGGAAGAACACCCAAAAAATAGGGGTTTTTATTGTAAAAATGCTGTTTTTTTTAAATGAATACAACAGGAAGGGCTTAGTCCCCTTGGATATTCAATGGCTGTAGAGATAGGATTTAAATGTAATGCGTGCAGTGGCCAACACGGATTTCAGACCCAAACCCCCAAAAATTGAAAATAAAACTTTAAAGAGAAGCGTCTGTGAGAAAAACGAGACACCCCAAAAAATGCGTATAAAAATCATTCTTCATAAAATACCCGGACAGCACCCCCCTGATATCAGTGGAGCGGTAGACCCCCGCGCGCCCCCCGGGACTTAATAGTGCTTTTCTCAAGAATCCCGACGGTTTTATTGGCTTCTCTCTGCACATGTCATGCGGCTATCCTTTTTCCCCCAGATTCTTTGCCCCATGTAACCCCTGTGCTCGCAGCCATTTTATCAATGAAAAAGCAACTTCGTTCACCAAGTACCCCAAACTTCGACTTTTTTTCAAAACCGAATTTTTCTAAAATTTCAAAACGAAGTCCATTTCGTTGAATAATTTCGCCATCTCTACTCAACATATTAATAAAAAATTTTTCTTTGTTGTGTACGTAGAAACACCCCCTTGAAACACGCTAAAAGCTTGTGTTTTTGGGTTGTCAATTCTTTTGCGCAATTTACACCCAAAGGGTTTTAATAAATTTTTCTGCTTTGTACTCAGAAAAAGAAACTTTTTTTTTCACTCCCCAGAAGAAATTCTGTGCATAATTTTACCCAAGGTTAATAGCCCTTTTTTTGGGTTTTATATTCATAAAATACACAGATTTTTAAAGGGACATACAAGTCAATTTTTCCTGCCCCTTTGTGGAGGCAATTATATAAGGGTTTTCCCAAACTTTTTACTGGGTTCATTTGGGTCAAATACAGGGTGTGTATTTATCATAACAGTACTTCATCAAAAAAGTGTTGTACATTTAGAACAAAAGTATGTCAGACGGGGTGACAGGGCCCTTTACCTGGGGGCAGAGGCACAAAAATTCCGCCCAGGTCGCAGCACAGCAAGGGGACATGCGCAGGGTCACTCGGGAGGCCACAAAATGCCGCGTCATCTAGCGGCGTGTGTTGTTCAGCAACCCCAAAGGTTCTTTATGGTTGACGGGGATCCACTTCCTCCCAGATTACATCTGACAACCCCACCAAGAGTCGGTGGGAACTCAGACACAACCCTTTGTTGGGGTGGCCCGGAGCGGGGCAGCGGCCGTCACCTGTCCCCAACCCGCCTCTGGCCCATCCGGTTCCCTCAGCCAGAGATCTACTATGGGTCTGGGCTCAGCGCCACTATATCGCGAGGATGAACTATTTGAGGAGGGCAGTCAGCAGCTACTTGGCAGCAAAAAAATGGGGCCAATATCCCCTGCTTCTTGCAGTAGGCGGCAAAGTATAGATGTTGAGAGTGGCATGGGAGGTTATTTTGTGCGGGGTCAGCCTCTGCATACCAAGACCGGTGATGAGGACAGCAGTGATGATGAAACACAAATAGATGATGATGTAGCCGACCGCACTTGGTAGCCGGGTGAGGCAAGGGCTTCATCCTCGTCATGATAAGAGGGCGTCAGCTTGCGCGTCAGGCAGCAGCGCATCCAGAAATTTTGTCGTGTGTCCGTGCTTCAGCAGGATAGCAGCAGTGTGAGGTCGGGAGCCAAACGGCCACGGACTAAAAAACCCGCTTCGCAGGTCCAAGAAAGTAGCGGCATAGGGGCTCAGCGAGGCAGCGGCGGCAGTAGTCACTCAGTGCGGAGCGTTGGCTGTAAAATCCGATACTCGGCGGTGTGGCAGTTCTTTGCTAAGACACCAGAGGAGTCGAATATGGTTATATGTAGAATCTGTGGGCAGAAAGTGAAGCGTGGCCAGGGAGCTAACGTTGGCACCACAGCCCTACGTCAACACATGCAGCGTCACCATCCGGTGGCCTGGGAGAAACGTGGCTCAGATGTGGTGGTCCATCCTGCTGCCGCAGCAACAGCAGCAGCAGCGCCCAGTGGCACGCATGCCATTGCAGCCAGTCAAGGCTCCACCACCTCTGCAGATGGGAGCTGTTTCTCTTTGACATCATCTCCCGGTCCAGATGCTCCTGCTCCTCGCTACTCATGGCACAAGCAGTCGTTCAGCGAGGCGATTGCAAAGAGACAAGAGTATGCGTCCAACCATCCTAAGGTACAGCAGCTGACCGTGCTCCTGTCCAAGTTGTTGGTACTGCAGTCCCTCCCTTTCCAAATGGTGGACTCTGCACCGTTCAGAGAACTAATGGCTTGTTCCGAGCCGAGATGGAGAGTTCCAAGCCGTAATCTCTTTTCCAAAAAGGCAGTACCAGCACTTCATAAATATGTAGAACTGAAGGTGGGCCAGTCCTTGAGCTTATCGGTTTGCTCCAAGGTGCACTGCAGTGCGGACGTCTGGAGCTGTAACTACGGTCAGGGCCAGTACATTTCCTTTACGGCCACTGGGTGAATGTGCTTCCTGCCCAGGCACACCAACAACTTGGACAGGAGACGCCGCTTTCTCCTCCACGTTGTCAAACTGCGGCTCCTGCGCCAATGTCCGACTCCTCCTCCTCCACCACCACCACCACCATCTCAGCCTCCACAAGTACTGCTCCATCATACCACATGTGTAGGGCACAGCGGTGTCACGCAGTTCTACACCTGGCTTGCCTCGGCGAACGAAGTCACACAGGGGAGCAACTGCTCCGCGTCATGCAGCAAGAAATCGATGTGTGGCTTTCTCCGCGCCAACTGCAAATCGGAACCATGGTGACGGACAATGGGAGGAACATAGTGTCCGTGCTGCACCGAGGAGGGATGGTCCATGCGCCCTGCATGGCGCACAATCTGGTTGTGAAAAGGTTCCTGAAGTCTTCCACCGATCTTCAGAAGATTCTGAAAATGGACTTCGTCCATTCCTACAAAGCCAGGAACACCCTCCTCGAGCTGCAGCAGCAGAACGGCCTCCACCAACACACTCTGATATGCGATGTTTCCACCCGTTGGAATTCCAGCCTGCACATGTTGGACCGACTGTATGAACAGAGAAAGGCCATTAACGATTTTTTTATGATCCAGGCGGACAGGAGTACTCCCCTGTGTAACTTTGATGTCAGCCAGTGGCAGCTCATGCGTGACACCTGCCGTTTGTTGAGGCCATTCGAGGAGGCCACGTTATTTGTCAGTCGCCAGGACTACGGGATGAATAACGTCATTCCACTGCTTCATGTCCTGGAACAGATGCTGAAAAATCTGTCTGGGCAGGGGACTGGAGACGTGGCGACTACATCTCGCGGCCACATGAGTCCGGTGGGGACTGAAATGGAGGAGGAGGAGGAGGACATTGGAGCAGAAGCATTGTCTGGTGAAATGAGTGGATTTCTACCCAGGTGACAAGAGAGAAGAGCAGGCACAGCTGGAGGAAGTAGATGGAGATGAGGAAGACGAGGCAGATGACCCGCAAGCACCGTGGCAGTATACAGTGGAGATGGAGGCAGGGAGCCCCTCGGAGTCACTTGTGCAGATGGCCGCAGCATGTGATTTGCCTGGCTTTGTGACAGCCGAATAGTCAGCATCCGGCAGAGGGATGACTTCTGGCTCTCCACCCTATTGGACCCTCGCTACCGGTCCAAAATGGGAGCCTTTTTCCCAGCTATTGAGAGGGAGGACAAACTCAAATACTATAGGGAAATCCTCCGTAGTCAGTTGGCCGCTGCCTATGTGCGGCATCGTCCCTCCTCTGACAGGTCTGACCGGGGGCTTCTTCAGCGCTCACGTACTACTGCCGCGGCTGCCGGGGAAGGTGGGGCGTAGGAGCAGTACCAGCTCCATCAGCAGCAACCTAAGTCTGGAGTCACTGATAAGCAGCTTCCTTCACCCGCCTAGTGAGGAGGGCAGTCGCCAGCAGCAGCAGCAGGACCTGGAGCAGACCCTGAACCAACAGGTGGTGGCCTACTTGGACAGCACTCTGCCACCCCAGTTAGAGGATCCGCTGGACTAACTGGGCAGCCAAACTGGATGTGTGGCCGCAACTTCCGAGTTTGCAGTGGAGAAGCTGTCCTGCCCGCCAGTATGTGGCATCAGAGCGGGTGTTCAGTGCGGCGGGGGCCATCGTTACCCCAAGAAGAAAGCTTGTCCACGGGAAATGTGGAACGACTGACCTTTGTCAAGATGAATCAGGCGTGGTTTTGCCCGGTTTTCCCAACCCACCAAGGGACTTAGGCGTCGGATACTTTCAGCCAGGGACGCCTCCCCCAAAAATGTGAGAAAATTAAATTTTGGGGTTCAAAAAACCTCCTCATCCACAAATTCTGATGCCGCCACCCGGGCCCGATGCCATACATCTGCTGACAGTTTCTTTCCCTCTGCCACCAACCATCTTTACCCGGGACTGGTATTTTCCACCCACCTCCCCACCTGTCATTGTTTCCACCCGGCTTTACCTCATGCTGCTGTTGGGTTTCTGGTGCCATTTACATTTCCCACTGTGTCATTGTGCCACTCTTTTGACCCCTTTCTGTTGCTCCTGCCGCCGTTTACCCCCCTCTCTGACATTGTGCCCACTCCTTTGGCCCACTCCGTTTTTGCCAAACCCCATAATGTCTTTTGTGCCACTGTCTGCCCCCATGCTGCTGCGCTGTCACCTTTTCCCCTCTCTTTATTGTGCCACTCTGTGGCCTACTACTGTTTTGCCCCCTCCCGAATTTTTCAATTTTGCCAATGTTCCCCCCCTCTTTCTGTGCTGTGGGTGCTTTCTTTACCACACACTGTTTCATTGGCTTTCTTTTTTTACCCCATGCTGCTGCTGTGGCTGCTGCCGGGGACCTTTAAAACACTTTTGTCATTGTCCCCCCTCTGTGGCCTACCCGTTTTTTCCAAACCCCCAAAAATGTTTAAATTTTGCCACGGGCTGACCTCATTTTGTGCTATGGCTACTGCCCCCTGACCTACACACTGTGTCAAATTGTCCCACTGTCTGAAACCCCATGCTGCTGCTGTGGCTGCTGCCCTGACCTACCCACTGTGCATTGTGCCAAGTTGACCTCAGGGTGTGCTGGGCTGCTGCCGTAACCTACACACTGTTTCATTGTCCCCAAACCTTTGGGCCCACTTCTGTTTTTGCAAACCCCCAGAATGTCATTGTGCCACGGGTTTTCCTCTGCCCGCTGCTGTGGGGTGCTGCCATGGGCCTTTCACACTGTGTCATTCTGCCACTTTTGTGGCCTACTCCTTTATTTGCCACCTCTAGAATGTCCCTTGTGCCACTTCTGAACTCATGCTGCTGCTGTGGCTTTCTGCCGTAACCTTTCACCAATTCATTGTGCCACTGTTGGGCCTCATGCTGCTACTGCCGGGACCCACAAACTCTGCTTGTGCCCCTTCTGATCTCATGCTGGTTTCTGTGGCTGCTGCCGACCTACACACTGTGTATTTTTGCCACTCTGGGGCCTTCTCCTTTTTTTTCCCGCTTAGAAAGTCATTGTACCACGTCTGAAAACATGCTGCGTTTCTGGGCTGGTGCCATAACCTACACCCCTGTGGGCATGATGTTGCCACCTAGCCCTCGCTTTTTTTTTTCCCGCTTTTGCTGGCATTTACTTTTTTCCCGGAAAAATCCTGCTTCAGTTTTTTGGTGTTTTGCCCCCCTTAAATGGCCCCGGGGAAATTTTTTTGTGAATTTTTTTTTCTAAGAAACGGCGGGAAAATCAGTGCGTGTCATACTAAAAAACAACATTGATGAAGACCAAACCCAAACTCCCCTGCATATTTAAGCATGGCACAACGTTCTACAGCCCCCCCGGCTCTGTGCGCCTGGGGAAAAAAGCTGTTTTATTTAAAAGGGGTTCGTCCCCAAGTAATTTTGGAAACGAAGTTATTTTTTGCCCGGGAAAAAACGGCGAAGTGAAAAAAAACCCAAATTTTGGGGGGAAATTCGCCCCTCTCTAGTCGTCAGGACAAGGGAGAGGATTCTAGTGCAAAATTTTTGAGGGGTTTTAGTGAAAAATTCATGCCCAAGAGAGTCGAGGCAGTGCTGGAAAATAATGGTGGCCACACAAAATATTGACACTTTGGGCACTACTTGTCCTTTTTCACATAGTCAAGTACTGATATTTGTTGTCAGCAGTTTAGACATTGATGGCTGTGTGTTATTTTGAAGGCACATCAAATATACAGCTATATAAGCTGTACACTGACTTCTTCAAATTGTATCAAAGTGTCATATTGTCAGTGTTGTTCTATGAAAATATATAATACTTACAAAAATAGGAGGTGTGTACTCACTTTTGTGAGACACTGTAGGTAGCCTGGAGGTGGGCTCCAGGTAGATTGGTAGCTAGGTAGGTAGGCTGTAGGTAGGCCCCAAGTAGATAATAAGTTAGGCTGTAGGTGGGCCCCACATAGGTAGGCTATCGGCTGGCCCGAGATAGCTAGGTAAGGTGTAAGGTAGATAAGTAGGTAGGGAATAAGTGGGTGTAAGTGGGCCCCACATAGGTTGGTAGGCTGTATATGGGCTCCTGGTAGCTAGGTGGGTAGCCGGTAGGTACGCCCCACGTAGGTAGGTTGTAGGTGGGCTCTAGGTAGCTAGGTAGGCAGGCTATAGTTGGGCCCCAGATAGGCAGGTAGGTAGTAAGTGGGCCCCTCGTGGGTAAGCAGGTAGACTGTAGAAAGGCCACAGCTAGCTAAGCAAGAAGGCTGTAGGGCCCAAGTTAGCTAGGTAGGTAGCTGTTAAATGAGCCTAGGTAGATTGGTAGCTAGGTAGGTAGGATGTAGGTAGGCCTAGGTATCTAGGTAGGTAGGCTGTAGGCAGGCCCACGTGGGTTGGTAACCTGAAGGTGAGTCTCGGTAGCTTAGACTGTATGTGGAGCCCATGAATTAGGTAGGTAAGCTATAAATATGTAGCAGGGGTCTAGCTTGCCCCATATATCACAGCTTTTTGTGTTATCTGCTCTCATATGTAAACAAAAGGGCCATTGAAAAGCATCGCAATAGTAAAGATAACACTCTGTTTTCATTGATATCATAATGCATTATCTGTTCTTTTTAGCTTTGCTACATCTGTAGGGGGGCCCACATAGGTAAGTAGGCTGTAGCTGGGGTCCAGGTGCAAAGGGAGGTAGGCTGTAGGTGGCCCCCACATAGGAAGTGAGGCTGTAGGAAGGTCTCAGGGACGCAGTCCCGGGGATCGGGAGAATTAGCCCTCACACCCTCAGGCCTTGCCCTGAACGTTCGGGACACTCGGGCATTCTGGGGGCAGCATGCGCCAGGTCCCAATGTGGCGCATGCTGACGGTTTTGGGGTCACTACACTGGGAAAAACAACGCTTAATTAACCCCTGGATGTAAATTGCACCAAAGAATTGACCACCACAAACTATAGCTTTGTAGCGTGTTACAATGCGGTGTTTTTTTAAGGGCCCCACAAAAAAGAGATAAAATTGTAATTAAACCTTTGCTTGTGAATTAGGCTACAGGAAAAATGTATATATTTTGGCGTGAAATGAGGTTTCTTGGGTCACTTTCAGCTGAATAACAACGCTTAATTAACCCTGGATGTAAATTGCGCCAAAGAATTGAGCAGCCAAAATGAAGTTGTATTTGTATTGTAAAACGCTGTTTATTTAAATGAATACAACAGGAACTGGCTTAGATCCCTCTTGGGTATTCAATGTGCTGTGAGCAGATAGGATTTAAATGTATATGCAGCTGCAGTGGATGCACACTGGATTTCAGATCCAATACCCCAAAAAATCAGAATTAGAACGTTAAGAGAAGCAGTCTCTGAGACAAGCTGAGACACCCCACAAAATCGCTGTATAAAAATCAGTTCTTCAGTAACAATCAGCTGCGGCAGCACCTTCCCTGATCAGTACAGTGAGAGCGGTATGAGCTCCCAGCGTCGCGCCCGGACTTATATAGTGCGGTGACGTCACAGAATCCCGCCGGTCTCTGATTGGCTTCATCTCTGCACATGTCATGCAGGCTATGCCCTTCTTCCTCCCAGAGTTCTTTGCCCCATGTAACACCATGTGCTCGCAGCCATTTTATCAATGAAAAGCACACTTCGTTCACCCGAAGTACCCCAAACTTCGACTTCGTTCAGAACCGAAGTTTTCCTGAAATTCTAAACGAAGTCCACTTCGTTAGAATCAATTCGCCCATCTCTACTCAACACTATTAATTAAAAATTTTTCTCTTGTTGTGTAGCGTAGAAAACACGCCATTGTAACACGCTACAAAGCTCGTAGTTTTTGGCTGCTCAATTCTTTTGCGCAATTTACATCCAAGGGTTAATTAAGCCTTTTTCTGCAGTTGTACTCAGTAATAGAAACTTTGTTTTTCACCGCCACAGAAGAAATTCTGTAGCATAATTCATATCCGAAGGTTAAATAAGCCTGTTTGAGCTTTTATATTCAGTAAACTACACAGAGTTTTTAAACAGCACATACAAGTCAATTTTACCTGCCTATTTGTGGAGCGCAATTTATATCCAAGGGTTACCAAGCTTGTTACTGGGTTCATTTGGAGTCAAATACAGGGTGTGTATTTATCATATACAGATATCTTCATCAAACAGTGTCTGTACATTTTAGAACAAACAGAATGTCAGACAGAGAGGTGGCAGGCGCTTCACCTGCGAGTGGCAGAGGCACAAACATTCCAGGCCCAGGTCGCAGCACGCAAGGTTTTGTGCACAGGGGGATCGGGGGGCCCAACGCCGCGTATCAGTGGCCCTTTTTTGTTGTTCAGCAACCCCATGGGTTTTTGATTGGTTGATAGGTCATCCCTTCCTCCCAGATGAATTGACAACCCCCCCAAGGGGGGAACGCAACCAAAACCCATTTTGGGATGGCCGGAGCAATCAGCGGCCGTCACCTGTCCTAACCCGCCTGTCCCTGGGTTTCCCCACCAGGATTATTGAGGTCGGGCTCAGCGCCACTAATTTTGCGGGGTTTAAAAAATTTTAAGGGCAGTCAGCAGTACTTGGGGCCCAAAAAAGGGGCCCAAAATCCCCTGCTTTTGCCCGTAGGCGGCAAAGTGTAGATGTTGAGAGTGGCTTGGGGAAATTTATTGGGGGGGGAGGGGTCAGGCCTCGCATACCTTGGCGGTGATGAGGGGCGCAGGACGGTGAAACACAAAATTTGGGTGATATGTAAACCGACCCCACTTGGGGGGGGGGGTGGGTAAAGGGGTTGATCAAACGTCAGGGAAGAGGGGTCAGCTTGCCGGGGTCAGGGAGCGGCGTAGCAGCAAGTGGGGGGTGGGGGGTGGGTCAGCAGGATAGCAGCAGTGTAAGGTCGGGAGCCCAAACGGGCCCCGGGGGTTTAAAAAAAACCCGTTGGAGGTCCCAAAAAAGTGCGGCAAAGGGGCTCAGCGAGGCCCAAAGGGGGGCCCCGTAGTAACTCAGTGGGGAGCGTTGGCCCGGGAAATGTTTCTGGCGGGGGTGGGCGAAAATTTGGGTTTTATGTAGAAACTGGGGCAGAAAAAAAGGTGGCCCAGGGAAAATTAAAGTTGGACCAAAGGGCCTGCGTAACAAAGGGAGCGTCACATCCAGTGGCCTGGGAGACGTGGCTCAGATGTGGGGTCCCTTTTTGTGCCGCAGCAACGCAGCGCAAACCCCACAGTGGCACGCCCCGCCATTGGGAGGCCCGGGAAGGTTTTAACCCCCTCTCAGAAAAGGGAAATGTTTCTCTTTTTAACATCATTCCCCGGGACGTTTTCTCCTGCCCTCGCTTTCTCATGGAAAAAAGCAGTGTTTTAGCGAAAGGGGATTGCAAAAGTGGGCAAGAGTTGGTCCCCAACATTAAAAGGGGGTTCAGACTGGGAAAGTGCTCCCGTCCCAAATTGTTGGTTTCGCCCGTCCCTCCCTTTCCAAATGGTGGACTCTGCCCCCGTTTAGAGAACCCAAAGGGTTGGGGCCGAGCCCAGAAGGGGGGTTCCAAGCCCTAATTTATTTTCCCAAAAAGGCCCAAAATACCAAGCACTTCATATAAAATTTTAGAACAAAAAGGTGGGCCAGTCCTTGAGCTTTTTCGGTTTGTTCAAAGGTTTCACCCGGCCCCCCGCGGGAGTTGGAGGGATTAACTTTCGGTCAGGGCCCCTACTTTTCCTTTTCGGCCCATGGCGGGGCGTGGTTTCCCGCCCCGGCACACCCAAAAACTTGGACAGGGGGACGGCGCTTTCTCCTCCCGTTGTTTAACTGCGGCTCCTGGCCAAGTTTCCCCCTTTTCCCCCACCCCCAAACCCCCATTTCAGCCTAAAAAAGTACTGCTTTCCTTTTATACCCCAAGGGGTTTTTTCACAAGCGGGTTTTCAAAGCAGTTCTCAAATGGCTTGCCCCGGGGAAAAAAAAGTAAACGGGGAGGAAATTTCTCCGCGTATGCAGAAGGGAAAAACAATTTTTGTGGCTTTCTTGCGCCAACTGCAAATTTGGAACCATGGGGACGGGGCAATGGGTGGAACATGGTGTTGCGCTTTCACGAGGAGGGAAAGGCCATGCGCCCTGCATGGGCCAATCTGGTTGGGGAAAAAAGGGTTTTGGGGTCTTCCAAAAATCTTCAGAAAATTCTGAAAATGGCTTCGTCCTTTTTTTTTTCCAAAAAACCGGGAAAAACCCCCCTCGAGTGCAAACAGCAGGAAACCCAAAAAAAACACTTGAAATTTTCGATGTTTCCACCTGTTGGGGAAATTCCCGCTGCACATGTTGGACGCGTATTAACAAGAAAGGGGAAATTAAAGATTTTTTTTATGATTCCCGGCGGCAGGAGTACTCCCCCGTGTACTTTGTTTTCAGGCCAGTGGAAAGCTCATGCGTGACACCTGCCGTTTGTTGAGCATTCCGAGGAGGCCACTTTTAATTTGTCAGTCGCCGGGACTATGGGGATAAATAACGTCATTCCACTGCTTCATGTCCTGGAACAGATGCTAAAAAATCTGTCGGGGCAGGGGACTGGAGACGTGGCGACAAACATCTCGCGGCCACATGAGTCCGGTGGGGACTGAAATGGAGGGGGAGGACATTGGAGCAGAAGCATTGTCTGGGGAAATGAGTGGATTTTCTCCCCAGGGGGACAAGAGAGGCGGAGCAGGAGCAGTGGAGGACATAGATGGAGTGAGGAAGACGAGGCAGATGACCTGCAAGCACCGTGGCAGTATACAGTGGAGATGGAGGCAGAGAGCCCTCGAAGTCATTTGGGTGCAGTTTGGCTGCAGCATGCTGATTTGCCTTTTTTAGTGACAGCCGAATTAGTCACCCTCCGGCAGAGGGATGCTTCTGGCTCTCCACCCTTTTGGACCCTCGCTCCCCGGTCCAAAATGGGAGCCTTTTTTCCCAGATATGAGAGGGGGGACAAACTCAAATACTATAGGGAAATCCTCCGTAGTCAGTTGGCCGCTGCCAAAGTGCGGCATTCACCCCTCCTATGACAGGTCTGACCGGGGGGTTTTTTCAGCGCTCACTTTACTACTGCCCGGCTGCTGGGGAAAGGTGTGGGGGGTCGGGCAGTACCAGCTCCATCAGCAGCAACCTAAGTCTGGGGTCAATGATGAGCAGCTTCCTTCACCCGCCTAGTGAGGAGGGCAGTCCCCCAGCAGCAGCAGGACCTGGAGCAGACCCTGAACCAACAGGGGGTGGCCTACTTGGAACACACTCTGCCACCCAGTTAGAAGATCCCCTGGACTACTGGGCAGCCAAACTGGATTGTGTCGCCTCAACTTGCCGAGTTTACAGTGGGGAAGCTTCCTGCCCGGCCAGTAGTGTGGCATCAAGCGGGTGTTCAGTGCGGCGGGGGCCATCGTACCCAAAGGAAAACGCGCTTGTCCACGGGAAATGTGAAACGACTGACCTTGTCAAGATGAATCAGGGTGGATCGGCCAGGATTTCCACACAACCAATACCTTAGGCGTCAGGATACATCAGCCCATGACCCCCCACACAAACTGTGAGAAATGAGTCTGGTTCAAACTACCCGCCTCAGCCCCTATTTCTGATGCCTGATCCCCTATCTGTTTTACGTTTTCCCTCTGCACCAACCTCTTTTCCAAGGAGGTATTGCCACCCACCCCACACTGTCATTTTGCACTGTTGACCCCTTTTGCGTTGTTGTGGGGCCCTGACATCAACTGTGTCATTGTGCCCCTCTGACCTCATCGTTGCTCCTCCCCCGTCCCCACTCTCTGTCCTGTGCCATCTGTGGCCCCACTCAGTTTTGCCACCCCAAAGTCATTGTGCCCCCGTTGATCATGCTGTGCCGCTGTCACCTCCCCCTCTCTGCTTGGATAGTGGGCCCAATATGTTTTGCCCCTCCCGAATGTCTTGGCCACTGTCTGCCCCCATGCGCTTGTGGTGCTGCCGTGCCTACAACCCCGTGTATTTTGCCTGTCTGACCTCTGCTGCTGTTGGGCTGCTGCCGTGACCTAAAACGTTTATTGCCCAAATCTGGGGACTTGTTTTGCACCCCCAGAAGTTGACCCCCAACTCTGTCATTGTCCACTTTGACCCCCATGCTGCTGCTTGGCTGTGCCCTGACCCACACACTTTCATTGTGCCCTTTGTGGCTACTCCTTTTGCCACCTCTAGAAAGTCATTGTGCCCCTGTCGAATATGTGCTACGTGGCCCGCTGCCGTAACCCCAAAACTGTTCATTGGCCACTCTGTGGCCCTTTCCCGTTTTTTTCCCACCTCCAGAAGATTGTGCCACTCTTGATCATGCGCTGGGCTGCCGGTACCTCCACCTCTGTCACTGATGTTCCCACGGGCCCTCAGCTTTTTTTTTTCCAGCTGTCGGGGCATGACTTTATCAGGAACTTCTGCTTTTTTTTTGTCATTTTGCCCTTTAAGTGCCCGGGAAAATTTTTTATAGTGAATCGATTTAAGAGCGGCAGTAGTCAGTCTGTTCCTAAAACACAACATTATATGACCAAACCCAACTCCTCTGAAATTTTTAACCCCTTCCCAATTGGGCTTTTCATCCCCTAGGGGGAAAAGTGATTTCCCCGAAAAATGGAGTAGCATACGCCCTGGCGACGCCGGGTTTGCGGGCGAGCTCCGCGATGCGGGCATGGAACCAGCGGAAAATTCCCGCGGGCTTCATGCCCCATCCCCCCGGCCCCGAGTGAGCTGGCCCGCGGGTAAAAAACCATCATTACCGACCTGTCAAGGCCGCGATAATGATGCCGCAGGCAGGGGGGATGAGCTCCCTCTCCTACATCGGCGAGGAAAGGCACAGACCCGCTCGTTGTCTCCTACCAACCCCCCCGGATGCTGCCCTAAGCTCCGGGTAGCCCCTGGTGACGTCACCATGCCACAATGCTTTGGGGAGGGTGTCACTTTTTCCATGGCGACTATGAACAACGCCTCTTAAACAGCAATCTAATGATTGTTTTCCCCAGTGGGGATTTGCAGTTACAAATCCCACGGGGGAAAATAAAAAAAATGTGAAAAAGTAAAAAAAAAAAGAAAAAAAAAAGTAAAACACAAACAAAAAAAAAAATTAAAACCCCTTTAACATCCCCCTTTTTCCCTTTAAAAAACCCCAATCCCCCCAAAAAAGATCAAAATAAATAAAGTACCCATATTGGTACACCATGCGAACGATCCCCCCTTAAAAATCTGTCACTTAAATTTAAACCCCTGGGGTGAACGCCGTAAAAAAAAAAAACAAAAAACTGTCCGATTGCATTTTTGTGATCCTGAAACACATTAAAGGGAAATAAAAAGCGATAAAAAATCATATAAAAACCCAATGTTTCCCAATTAAAATCAGTTCTCCAAAAAAAAATTCTTACACCTTCTGTAACAGAAAAATAAAAAAGTTGGGGCTTTCAGAAGCGCAATGCATAAATATTTTTAACACAATAAAAAAACACTTTTTTTTTTAAAAAGTTTCCAATAAAAAAAACATATAAAAGGGTATCGCCCGTAATGTAGCCCCTGAGAGAAAGCTAACGGGTCAGGGAAACTGCACGGTGGGGGTGTTTTGAAAATAAAAAAAAAAAAACACTACTAGTTTTGCAGTTTTTTTTCTTACCCTGCCTTCCAAAAAAGGTTTTAAAATGATCAAAAAGCTGGCCCCCCCAAAAATGATCCCAAATAAAAATCAACCACCCCAAAAAAAAAAACCCCCTACACATCCGTACACAGAAAAATAAAAATGTTTGGCTCCCGACATGGGAGCAAAAACGTGTTTTCCTTTTTGTAAAAGTGTTTTTATTTTTTAAAAAGCGTAAAACATAAAAAAAATAAAAGGGGGGGGGGGGGGGGGGGTTCGTTTAAAATCGTATCGCTGTAGTAATACAATGTCACTATACTGCACGGGACCGCTGTTAAAAATAAAAATAAAAAACACTACAGGAAGCTGTATTTTTTCAAAATGCCTCCAAAAATTTTATAAAATGTGATCAAAGCAGCATATCCCCCCATAAGGGTACAATAAAAACGTAAAACCATCCACAAAAAACAAGCCCAAAATTCACTCCGTATCAAAAAACGAAGACTTAGGCTTCAAAACGGGACAAAAAAAAAACGCTTTTTTTTTTATAGCCCTATTTCTTTTGGAAAAAAGAATAAAACAAAAAAAAACTTATAAAATCTATATCATTGCAATTGTACCGACCCCTTTAGTAAAGATATCTGTCATTGATAGCACGTGAACGCTGAAAATTGAAGCCCAAAAAACAATGGGGGAACGCTTTTCTCCCCATTTTTTATAGCCCCCTGCAAAAAAAAAAACTTTGGAAACCTGTGCACCCAAAAATTTCAATACACCCCTAGATAGATTTATGGGCGTGCTGAATCCAAATGGGGTGACTTCTGGAAGGGTTTACCTGTTTGGTATTTTGGGGGGTTTGTTTAAAAGCGAAATGGCCCACCAAAATCTCGGTTTAAAAAAACCCCGTAAACTCCCCCCCCTTTATAGCCCGCCATGGCCCAAACAGCAGTTTACACCCAAAATGTAGGGTATTGCCGAACTTGGGAAAAAATTGCTAACAAGGTTTTGGGGGGTTTTTTTTTCCAGGATGCCTTTTTAAAAAAAATTTTAGCTAAAAATTTCAGATTATTGAAAAAAAATTTTTTAAAATTTCAAGCCCAAAAGCTAAAAATTTTTGTGAACACCCTTGGGGTCTATGCTCACTACAACCCCCGGGTATATTTCCCTTTAAGGGGTGTAGTTTCCAATTTGGGATTTTAGGGGGGTTTATTAATTTTTTTGACCTTAGGGGGTCCGCAAAAAAAGGAAATGGCCCCTAAATAAAATCGAATGAAAATGAACCCCCCAAGGGCCATAGGTTCCCCTATTGGGGCTTGTGGTTGGCCAAATAATGCAAAAAGGCCACTATGGGATATTTTGAAAATGGCAGAATTGGGGAATCATATTAATTTTCTTTCCCTGATCACATTTTCCAAAACTTTTGAATAATGCATAAAAAATTTAAAAAATGCAAAAAAAATAAAATTTTAAACTTTCACTTCCCCTTTGCTTAATTCCTTGAAAAACCTTTAAGGTTAATAAATTTCCCAAAAGCGGTTTTTTGAATATTTAAGGGGGGTAGTTTCTTTAATGAGCATTTTTGGGGGGATTAAAAAACAGGGCATCAAATACGTTAGAACTGGGCTGGGCCCTATAAAAGTTCTTGCAAAAATTTTTTTGAAAAATTTTAAAAATTTCTACAATTACTAAATTTTAAGCCCCCCAAGTTGTAAAAAAAAAAAAAGACATTTTTAAAAAATTTGGCAAACTCAGCAACATATGGTAGAGCTAGTTTAAACATTTTTATGGAATAACTACTTCTTTCATGCAGAAATTTTGAAATTTAAAATTGGTAAATTTTTTACAAAAATTTTTCCCAATTTTTTTTATATTTTTCACAAATAAACAAGCATTTTTGGACCAAAAAATTTTTTTATTAATTAAAAAAATTTCACGGAAAACAATCTCTGAATACATGGGTAGGTTTTAAAATTCAAAAAGTTTTTCTCAATAAAGTACACAGACAATTTCAAAAATGGGGGGCCCGTCAGAGAGGCCAAAACGGCTCCGCGGTAAGGGGTTAAGCATGGCACAAGTTTTATAGCACCCCGCAGGCTCTTTCTGCCTGGAAAAGCTGTTTTTTAAAGTGATTTTGTCCCATGCTTTGGAAAGAAATTATTTTTTTTTCGGGAAAAATTGGCGAAGTGAACAAACCCAATTTCGGGGAAATTTGCCCATCTCTAGTCGTCACGGGGCAAGTAGAGGGTTCTAGGGCAACCTGTGAGGTCTAGTGAATTCATGCCCCCGGAGTCGAGGCAGGGTGGAAAAATAATGTGGCCAACAAAATATTGACACTTTGGGGACTACTTTTCCTTTTTCACATAGTCAAGTAGAATTTTTTTCCATTTAGACATTGATGGCTGTGTGTTATATTGAAGGCACATCAAATATACAGCTATATAAGCTGACACTGACTCTTTAAATGTATCAAAATGTATATTTTCAGTGTTTTCTATGAAAAAATATAATACTTTCAAAAATAGGAGGGGTGTACTCACTTTTTTTGGGGACACTGTAGGGAGCCCGGAGGTGGGGGTCAGGTAATTGGTAGCTAGGGAGGTAGGCTGTAGGTAGGCCCCCAAATAGATTTGGGAATTAGGTGTAGGGGGCCCCAAAGGTAGGCTATCGGCGGCCCGAGATAGAGGAAGGGGTAAGGTAGATAAGTAGGTAGGGAATAAGTGGGTGTAAGTGGGCCCCACATAGGTAGGTAGGCTGTAGGTGGGTGCCAGGTAGGTAGGTAGGTAGGCTTTAGGTGGGCACCACGTAGGTAGGTAGCTAGCTAGCTAGACTGTAGGAAGGTGCCAGTTATCTAGGTTGGTAGGCTGTATATGGGCCCCTGGTAGCTAGGTTGCTAAGATAAAGTGGGCCCAAGATAATTAGGTAGGTTGTAGGTGGGTCCCAAAAAGATGTGTAGGCTGTAGAAAAGCCTCAGCTAGTTAAATAGGTAAGCTGTAGGTGGGCCCCAGGTAGCTAGGTAGGTAGGCTGTAAGTGGGCCCCAGGTAGATTGGTAGCTAGGTAGGCTGTGGGAAGGTCCCACATAGGTAGGTAGAATGAAGGTGGTCCCCACGTAAATAGGTAGGCTATAGGTGGTCCCCATGTATGTAGGTAGGCTGTAGCTGGACACCATATAGCTAGGTTGTAGGTGGGCCGCAGGTAAGAAGGTAGGTAGCCCCCAGATATCAAGGTATCTAGGCTATAGGTGGTCCGCAGGTAGGTAGGCTGTAGGTAGCTACTTAGGTAGTTTGTATTTGGGCCACAGGTAGGAATGTAGGCTATAGGTACATAGGTAGGCTGAAGGTGGACCCTAGGTAGATTGGTAGCTAGGTAGATAGGATGTAGGTGGGCCCCAGGTAGCCTGTTGGTGGGCCTCAGGTGTCTAGGTAGGTAGGCTGTAGGTGGCCCCCAAATAAGTAGGTAGACTGTAGGAAGGCCCCAGATAGCTAGGTGGGTAGCCTGTAGGTGCGCCCCACGTAGGTAGGTTGTAGGTGGGCTCTAGGTAGCTAGGTAGGCAGGCTATAGTTGGGCCCCAGATAGGCAGGTAGGTAGTAAGTGGGCCCCTCGTGGGTAAGTAGGTAGACTGTAGAAAGGCCACAGCTAGCTAAGCAAGTAGGCTGTAGGTGGCCCAAGTTAGCTAGGTAGGTAGGCTGTAAATGAGCCCTAGGTAGATTGGTAGCTAGGTAGGTAGGATGTAGGTAGGCCCTAGGTAGCTAGGTAGGTAGGCTGTAGGCAGGCCCCACGTAGGTTGGTAACCTGAGGGTGAGTCTCAGGTAGCTAGACTGTATGTGGAGCCCATGAATATAGGTAGGTAAGCTATACATATGTAGCAGAGTCTAGCTTGACCATGATATCACAGCTTTTTGTGTTATCTGCTCTCATATGTAAACAAAGGCCATTGAAAAGCATCGCAATAGTAAAGATAACACTCTGTGTCGTGATATCATAATGCATTATCTGTTCTTTTTAGCTTTGCTACATCTGTAGGTGGGCCCACATAGGTAAGTAGGCTGTAGCTGGGCTCCAGGTAGCTAGGTAGGTAGGCTGTAGGTGGCCCCCACATAGGAAGTGAGGCTGTAGGAAGGTCTCAGGCACGCAGTCCCGGGGATCGGGAGAATTAGCCCTCACACCCGCAGGCCTTGCCGCAGAACGTTCGGGACACTCGGGCATTCTGAGGCAGCATGCGCCCGGTCCCCTGTGGCGGCTGCTATCGCTGTTCCACCACTGGGCACCATAATTGCTGTGCGCCCATCCTTTGGGATATGCCTCATTACTATACAGTCCATAAATATTAAAAAAGGATCAGTCTTTGACATTACTCAATTCCCTTAGGACACGAGGGTGTATATTATTAGGACCTGGTGATTTGTCTATTTAAATTTTCTTAAGCAGAAGCTTCACTTTTTCCTGGGCTAGACAAGAAATAATTACCAATCTGATCTTTTGTATATTTACTAAAATGTTTTATATATGTTTCATTTGTGAGATATCTATAATGCATTGTATATTTGCATGTATGTTTAGATACATATATTTTTTCAGTGGTTTCATAGCATTACTTTTACTGTGTTCATGTGCGCTTAATCAGTGCTAAATCTAATTGGTCCACTACTTGTTTTTAACGCAGTTCCTTTTGGGTCAAACACAAGCTATGAGTAAGAACCTTTTGGTTCAAAATGTGTAAGCAGTTGTTTTGTGGACCTTTACACTTATATCTTTTATATAATAAAAGTGGTTTTTATGATTTTTAATAAACACTGTATATTTTGATATTTTCACTGTGCTTGTTATTCACTATTTTGAATGACTTTTTTCTAGTCTGTTTCTTGCTAAGGACAGCGAGTTTTTGGCACTTCATATGACTGTACATTCATTTCTCGGTGAGCCCAGGTGTTTAATTTTTCTGATTTATCTGTGGCCTTTTCTTAATTTGACACGCGGTTAGGGTTGAGTGGAACCGTTCGGCACAAGTTAAATTCGGCCCGAATTCTGCGTATTTTGTTGAGCCGAGCCAAATAGTTTGCCGCAAGATCGGTAAAATGTTCAGGCTTGGGACCTGTGTTCGCGCCTTTTTCAGCTTCTTTCTCCAGTTTTGGTGGCCAGCCAATCAGCGCAGAGAACAGAGGGAGGAGGAGGGGTCAAAAACATCACCAGTGAGGGTGTAGGTATCTCATTGGCTGCTAAAAATGCATTACTATTGGCAAAAGTTGAAATCGGCACGGTTTTTACGTTTACTGGTGTTTCGCAATGATGCGATAGGTTACGTGAATATCTTAACAATAATCGTTATCACGTTTACTATTGCGCCATTTTTGGCGTTTCCTGTAATTTTGGCAGCCAGCTGATCAGCTCAGAGCATAGAGGGGGGGTGAGGGTTGTGTACGACATTAGCACTGGGCGGTGTTTGGATCTCATTGGCTGCTAAAATCACATGACCTTGTTTTATATATGTGACTCTATGTCCTGATCAGCCTCATTCATTCACTCGCTGACTAGAGAGCAAAACATTGCTGCCTGTCCCAATAGCTTTTTTCAAAGCTGCCACAGTTTTACACCGTTTATACTGAAAAGCATCCTTGTTAAAGTAGCTGTCAAGCTTAGGATATAGCCAGATTAGAGAATTTTAGTTCTTATTTAGTTAGAGACTAGTAAAGACATCTAGTGCTGTGTGCAGCTGCGGTGGGAGGGTGGGGGGTAGGGAGGAGGAGGTTGTGCAGCACAGCCTGTCCTGTGAACTCACAGTGAAATAGCAATGTTTTTTTAATACTTTTTGGCCAGCAGACCTCCCAACTGAGGTGAAATTGTCCTTTTCTTGTTGTTTGCAGTTCTAATGGTCTCTTTGCGTCTCACTTTTGCGCAAATAGCCCACTTGTACACTAATTTGGTTAGAGATATTTTATTTTAACTGGTGCCTGTTCTTAGCGGTGGCAAAAGAACATATCTAATCCATATAACTTTTAAATAATTCTATTGCAATCCGTGCCTGTCAGTTTGGCGTAAATAGCGCACTTGTACGCTCATTTGGTTACAAATATTTTATTTTAACTGGTGCCTGTTCTCAGCGGTGGCGAAACACCATATTTAAGCCGTATAACCTAGCAAATAGTGCCATTGGACTCCATGCTTGTCGTTTTGGCGCAAATAGCGCACTTGTACGCTAATTTGGTTACAAATATTTTATTTTAACCTGTACCTGTTCCCAGCGGTGCCATAACACCATATCTAATCCATATAACTTTTAAATAGTTCTATTGCACGCCGTGCCTGTCAGTTTGGCGTAGATATCCCACTTTTATGCTCATTTGGTTACAAATATTTTATTTTAACTGGTGCATGTTCTCAGCGGTGGCAAAACACCATATTTACACCGTATAATGTAGCAAACAGTGCTATTGGTCTCCATGCTTGTCAGTTTGGTGCAAATAGCCCACTTGCACAATAGTTTGTTGAAAACTATCAATTGCTAATCCTACTTGGCTGTTGTAAATCTCAGGGACTGAAGAAAGAACATTGTTGAGTTGGTGTTACGGTTCTTCCACCAGACCGCATTTCACAGATATTCAATAGAAACAATTCTGTTTCTAATCCTAGTTGGCCATTGGAATTTAGAGGGATTTAAGAAGACCTGTGATTTGCTGTCTTTGCAGTATAGTTTTTCAATAAGAGACTGTGAAAATATCTTCTATACCTGTTAAATTTTTATATTTCTGAACATGGAGCGAACTACAGGTGGTAAGCGAGCAAAGAGGGGTGTAGGACATGGAGGTAGAGGTACGAGAGAAGGTGCTACTTCCAGTGCTGATTTGGTTGCAGGACTGTCAGGCCTGTCATCGCTCGGTCATCGCTGTGAATCTCAGTAACAAACAGCATCGCCAATCTGTTCTTCAGTGGTTAACGTAACCTGCATCCAGCAGTTTTACCTCCCCGTCCTCCCAGTCACAGCCACAAATGTCGGCCACAAATCCGTCCAACCTGAAGCAAAGGCAGACCAAATGTCAACTCATGTACACACCACTGTGAATAATCCATGTTCTGAAGACCTTTTTGATAACAATGCAGTGGTGGTCAGAAGGCATTTCAAAAGATCAAGAGGCCACAAATGATGATTTAGTCTGCTCTGACGCCCAATCGCTGATGCCATCAGAGGAGGAGAAGGAAGCTGGTCAGTCGGCACAAATCCAGGGCGGTCGGCAACGCCTTGCAGTGTCTGTGGCTTGTAGCCCGCAGCTCCAGGATGTAGAATTTCAGAACGGGGAAGTCACTTGTGATGATAATAACATTGCAGATCCAATGTGGTCTTTTCAGCAGAATTTGCTTGTGAACGCTTCATCAGTGGACGGGGAGGAAGAAGATGGGGTAGTGTCAGTACAGAACTGGCTTCAAAAAGGGAGAGTGCGGCTGCACAAGTCCACTGAGATTATTCCGCCAGCCATGATCAGTGGTGGCAGCGGAAACACCGCTACTTGCTTATCCCCGTCAAAAAGGTCCAGGACCTCTGAAGCCTGAGCCTTTTTTGGGCAAGCCTCAGATTCACCCAGCGACGTCATATGCCGCCGTAAACGCATCAGTAGTGGGAAGAATCTAAAGTGTTTAACCACCACCAACATGTCTAGTCACATGCAGCGAATGCATGAGTTGAAATAGAAGAATCACTTGGTGAAAAAAGGCCACACTGGTCCTGGGGTTCCAACCACTGTAACACCCTCTGTCTCCACCGCCTCCTCCTCTGTCACTTTTAAGACCAAGCATTCCTCTGCTGCCCATGTCCCGCTGCGGCATGAGCAAGAATCAGCCCCAGTGCCACACACTGTTGCCTGATTAACACCAGCACCACCAGAGACACAACCTACCCCTTCTCCTTCCCCCAGTTTGACCTGCACGCTATAGAGCGGCCGTCTAGCAGCCAGCCTTCCGTGTACCAGGTGTGGGAGGTGTGGGAACAGAAGAAACACTTCAACCCCAACCATCCCAAAGCCAAAAGCCTGAATGTTGGCATTGCCAAGCTTTTGGCCTTGGAAATGTTGCCTTTCCATCTGGTGGACACAGATGGGTTCTCCCCCGTTATGACCCTTGCCTGCCCACAATACCAGATGCCCCCAAACAGGCATTTCTTTTCCCGAAAAGCCGTCCCTGCCCTGGCCAGCCACATGTCATCTAAAATCTCCAGTGCGATGTCTGCATCTGTGTCCGGCAAAGTCCATCTGACCACAGATACATGGACTAGTAAGCACAGTCAAGGCCGCTATATCTCTGTAACAGCTCACTGGGTGAGCTCGGTGGATGTCTCTGGTAATGTCGGTGGCTCTAAGGCTTGGTGCACGCTCTTCAAAACCGCAGGGGTGGTGCAGGGTTCTCTCCCCCAAGGTCCACGGGTAGCATCACGTGCTCCATCTCTCAAATGAGTGCTTGAATGCTCCATTTCCTATAACATGATCCTCCCATTAAAGCCATCAAAATGAACAACGGTTACTGGGTGGCCACCCTCCTCGATCCCAGTTACAAAGCGAATCTTAGTACTTTCCTTCCACCTACCCAAATTGAGAGCAGAATGTAGGAATTTGAGACCGTGCTCATTGATCAATTGGAGACATCTGTTACATCTGCTTCATGGTCTTCTAATGTCACGGTGGAACAACGTCAGCAACGTGATAGCAGTAGAGTGGTAAGTAGCCATAGCAGCAGCAGGAATTGTGGCAGAAGCCTAATGGGTGACCTCTGGTTATCCTTATTTACCACCTCACCAACGCCTGTAATGCAGGGCACACATACAACACACAGAGACCGGCTTAAGATCATGGTGCATGACTATCTGCGTCTCAACACCAATGTTTTTGGATATGTTCTGGACCCAATTGACTTCTGGGTATCTAAAATGGATGAATGGCCCGAGAACGCCGTAGAGATGTTCTCCTGCCCAGCAGCCAGCGTCATATCTGAGCTGACCTTCAGCACAGTTGGAGGAGTCATTACAGACAAATGCATCCGGCTTTCCACTGATAATGTGGATCGTTTGACTTTCATCAAGATGAATCAGGCATGGATCTCTGATGATGTTGTGGCCCTAGTTGCCGAGGTCACCGATTAGTTGCTGGTCTACTTCACATTCCTCTTTCCAAAAAAATGGTCTTCTTGAAAAAACATTTTTTTTTTTAAATGTTTATTCTGAGTGCCCACACTATCATTTTGCTGGTTTTGCGGGTAGGAGACTGTAAGAGACATCAATTGTACATGGTTTCATGAAAAAAAACGTATTCCATTTACTCATTTCTTCATGTAAATTATAAGCACTCATGGTTTTGGGTCATGGCATTTCTTCCTTACAATTTTTAACAGTGGCTGAGAGGTCATTTTTATCATTTTTGGGGTCATGGTGCTGTAAAAAACAGCTATAACCAAGGTCCTTTGGAACAGACATGTGGTTTTTAAGTGGCATTTCTTCCTCACAATTTTTAACAGTGGCTGAGAGGTCATATTTATAATATTTGAGGTCATGGTGCTGTGAAAAACAGCTATAATCCAGGTCCTTTGGAACAGAATTGTGGTTTCTAAGTGGCATTTCTTACTCACAATTTTTAACAGTGGTTGAAAGGTCATTTTTATAATTTTTGGGGTCATGGTGCAGTGAAAAACAGCTATAATCCAGGTCCTTTGGATCAGAAATGTGGTTTCTAAGTGGCACAATTGTCAACATTCACCGAAAGGTTATGTTTGGAATTTTTGGGGGCATGCTGCTGTTCAAAATTGCTATAATACAGGTCCTATTGTAAAAAAAAAAAAAAATTGGTTTCTAACAGGCATTTGTTTTTCACAATTGTCCTTTTTAAAAAAAAAAAAACATTTCAACCAGGTTTTATAGGTTGGGTAATCATTACACAGACACTATAAACAATCTGTTCATTTTAACCTTAAACTCTACTAAATGGAAATCTATGAATAAAAACATGAATGAAATAATGAAAAATCAGAATTAAAAAAACTAGCAGCTTTTTGAACTCGAAGTTCAAAAATACAAGTTGTTTTTATTGTAAAAAATAACAGAGCACCCTTCGTACAAGTATCTGCAATGCATTAGCTTAACCCGTTCTCTGCAAAGGTAGATGGTGAAGAAAAAAAGAATCCTGAACACATAAAATGAAAATGCAGCCGCCCTGGGGAGTGACATGGTTGATAATTTAACCACTTCTTATCGTAGCAATTTTTTTTCATGACTTCACAACACAAACACTACACACTTGAAGGTTTCAAAAAGATTCACAGCACTTTTACATAGTTACTGAAATGAAAATAAAATACCACTACCCAAAAATAGGAAAAATAGGGTAACATGCTTAATACAATTGAAAAAAAACGAAAAACAAAGACGTGGTGGGGTTCCCTCATATCTTAAAAATGTGTTTTAGATGTAATTAAACTACTAAAATCTTTCATTTACAAGCTAGCTGATAAAAATATTCCTCTGGATTGTAAAAGGGAGGTACAGGAAGACTTGAACAGATGTAGGTTATTCAGAGGACATGGAGTATGGAGCACATTCGCCACCCCAAGAACAGAGACAATTTCCTCCAGGAAAGGGATAATCAATGTCCAGTTCACTAAAATACTGGTTCAAATACTACTTTCTTCTGGCACTTTGTGATCTGTGGGTCATGTAGGTTTTCAGGTCATGCTGCAATACATGACAGGGATAATCAATGCCCAGTTCAACTAAAATAGTGGTTTAAAGATTACTTTCTTCCGACACTTTTTAATCTGTGGGACATGCGGGTTTTGGGGTCATGCTGCGGTACAGGACAGGGATAATCGATGTCCAGTTCAATAAAATACTGGTTCAAATACTGCTTTCTTCTGTCGTTTTGTGATATGTGGGTCATGCAGGTTTTTGGGTCATGCTGCGGTACATGACAGGGATAGTCAATGTCCAGTTCAACTAAAATAGTAGTTCAAAGACTACTTTCTTCTGGTACTTTTTATTCTGAGGTTCCATCAAGGGTATCTTTGCTGATTTTGGGGCATGTAGCTGTAAAAGAAACCAATAGTAAAGGTCTTATTGAAAAAAAGCTTATTTCCCGCGCTTCAAGTCCATCAAAATGAACAGCGGTTACTGGGTGTCCACCCTCCATGATCCATGTTCCAAATCAAAAGTCAGCAAGTTCCTTCAACCCACTTCATTTGACTGCAGAATGCAAGAATTTGAGACAGGCCTTTTTGACCAACTGGACACATCTTTTGCGTCTTCTTCATGTTCTAATGTCATGGTGGAACAACACACAACTCCCAGAGAAAGAATGGCAAGTACCATAGCACAGTAGCACAGAACAAGATTGGAAAAAAAAAAAGTCAATTTCTTATAGGAATTTTTATTCGAGGGGTTTAAAAGGGGATTTTTTTTTGTGTTTTTTGGGGGGCACTACTTTTAAAAAAGGATGCCGGGGTGGCAAAATGCATATTCCTCCAGGGCCAAATCAAAAAGGTCCCGTGATTGTTAAAAAAAGGAATAAAATGGGTGGGGCACCCCATTTGATTTAGCCATTTTGGACATGAATGGGAAAATAGATGACTGACGCAGCCCCGCTCTCTCTGCACCCACGAACTAAGCCGTGCCACTGAACCCCGTGTTCCCCGTTGGGACGTTCTTGCTGCCACCACATAGGGACGATTCTTTTTTTCCCCTGGTGAAAAAAGGTGGGTGTCTCCTGCCATTTCCCATGTGCCATTTCCAATCCCGTGCCGTTTTTTGTGAAAGGGGCCCGAACACTGCAAACCGTTTTACCTGCTGGGGCTACCCTTTCCCATGTTTTCGTGCCATGAACATAATAATTTTTTTAACAATGAATTTTTTTCTGTGATTTTTATAGCCTAATTTCTTGCCTAAATGTAGCCATAACTTTTTAAACTTTTTGGGGATTTGATTCCAGCTTCTCCTCACCTTTTTTGGGTAAAATGAACGGGCCCTCTCCCAAAGACTTTAATGGAAATTTGGGCGTTTAATCTTTTATAAACCCTTTTGGCTATCGACATGAATAATCCCGAACCTACCGCACATAACATAATTACACAATTGCCATCGATCATTGCGTTCAATTTCTACTCGTTATTTTATTGTGTTACCATTTTTATTAAATTATCATGTATGTTCCTGTATTACATAGTTATAATATATTGTTAATCATGTATAGTTATACAGTTATCATGGAGGGGGGTTTGAATATTTTCTGAAAAAGGGGGGTTTATTTTTATCTTTTTTTTAATTGATCTAATAAAATTCATATTTTAAAAATATTATAAAAAGTAATATATAATAAAAATTTATATATATATAAAAAATATTATAAAATATAAATATAATTTAATATATATAATATATATATATATTTTTTATTATTATTTTGGTTGGGTGAGGGGTTTTTTTTGGATTATTGTATTTTTTATACCATCACCACATTGACTTTAATATATTTCAATTTTTTTCATATAGGGGTTTCTGTTTTTTCATGTTAACACACCCCACATCCAACAATTTTTAAATCTTTTTCCTCTCAGCAAAGCCAAAATATCATCTCTTTATCATCTATCAGTCCCAAAAAATGAAGCAAACACAGGCCAAATGTCACCCAATAAACAGACCGCACTAGATAATCCATATTCCTAAGAGCTATTTGATGACAATGTGGTTGGGGTCAGAAGGCATTTAAAAAGATCAAGAGGCCAAAGAATATGATTTTTTCTGATGTGACGCCCAATCGCGATCCCAACACCGAGAGAAGGGAAATTGGCCCCCCTCCTTTCCCCTGGACTCGCCATCTTTAAGGTGCAAAAAGACAAACACAAGAGGCAAAAGGCGTGGAACCCGGTACATGTTTTCCAGACCCTTTTCCTTTTAAACTGGAGTTGTGCCCTTTTTCAAAAAAAACATCCATCTACAAGAAGGGGGCGACATTTTGTAATTAAAAGGGGATGTACGCTTCTTTCAGTTTGGGGGTTCTCTTTAAGCTTGATGCCCACTTCCTAAATCCAGGGGGGTTTTTTTTCCCCCCCCAGCTGGGGGTTTCTTAAATGATGACATCCTCCCCCCCTTCACTGGTCATGCTGGCTCCAGTGTGTCCCCCCCCCCTTTTCCCCCCCAATCACTGTCCCTTCCCTATACAGCCTAATTTTGAAAGTGCTGTTTACAATACAGGCTAATTAGTATAGTTTCATGAACTTAGCACTGACCCTTCACCTGGAGGTTTTTGGGCTACAGTTAACCAGCAGAGCACAGATCCGTCTCCCTTTTTGTTTAATAAGGCACGTGCACAATTCGCTGTTTTCTGATTTAGCAGTACCTGCAGTGTCAAAGAGGGCGTTGCTTTAAGAGTGTTTTTTTTTCGGCCCTTTCAAGCAGGACATTAAGGCACCCTGGCACATTCTCAGTTTTTTTTATTAAGAGACATGCAGTGTCAATGAGGAGGCAGCTAGCTGTATAGAGTGAAATTGTTGTCGGCCCCTAATTCTGAGTGAGAGGCAGGAATGCAAGCCATGTGAATACGGCCGTCCGGGAGGCCAAACAGATTGTAAAGTATTAGAGCCCTCAGCTAATGAAATGCAAGGAGGTGGGATCCAACTATCCGACCAGCACTGGAGAGGTTTGTTTACAGAAAAAAAAGGAATACTGTGAAAGCAAGACAGCTTTGCTAATGACATTCAATTGCAAAGTTGCTTGTTTTCACTGTCCCCTTACTCTGAAGGCCATTTAATGAAATGATACAACCCCTTTAAGGGTATGGGCACCTGGGTGGAACTGAAGTGTCAGCCAGCATTTCTGGGCCCCATACAGCCAAATTAATAGTTCTTGGTTATTTTATTTGTGGGCCCATTTTTAATTAGGGCCCCTGCCAGGAGTACTGCCCTACTGGCACCGCTGGCGGTAGCAGCTAGTTAAATTAGTTGGGGAGGAGGGACACCAAGCTTAGGAAATCATAGACAGCAATAGTTTGTTATTTTTATATTGCTGGCTGCATCTTTCTCATCTTTATTCTGAGTGTCCAAAAGTTCATTTTTACAGTTTTTGGGGTCAAGCTACTACAGAAGACACTGCTAGCAAATGTCCTTCTTGGAAGAAATTTTATTTCAAATCCTAATTTTGTCCCTAAAATTTGATTGAGTGTCAAAAAAGGTGGCTGGTTTTGGGGTCAGACCACTGTAAAAGACACCAACTGTAAAGGTCCTATTGAAAAAAATCTTATTTCATGTACTCATTTCTTCTTGCAAATTTTATTCTGACTGTTCGAAAGGTCATTTTTGCTGGTTTTGGGGTCAGGCCACTGTAAAATACACCAATACTAAATGTCCTATAGAAACACCTCCTATTTCAAATACTCATTTCTTCTTGCAAATTTTATTCTCAGTGTCCAAAAGGTCATTTTTGCTGGTTTTGGGGTCAGGCTACTATAAAAGGGTTGCCAGGGGTGCCAATAGTGCAGTACTCCTGTCAGGGGCCTTAATCAAAAAGGATATGCTAAAAATAGGAATTAGTAATGGGTGGGGGCCCCTGACGGCAGCCCTGGTTAACACTGCACCCCCTATAACTACGGCCCTGCCATCTGAACCTCCATGTTCCCTGTTGGGATGTTTTTGCTGCCACCACATATGACATGTTCTTGGACCCTGGTAAAAAAAAGTGATAGGGGCTCCTGTCAGTTACCATGTGCCGTTTTCAATAATGGTGTCTTTTTATGTGTCAAATGTGCCCGGTAGCAACTGTACCTGCTATAGCTATGCTGTCCTCATCTTTTCAGTGAGCCATTGAATAGAATTAATTATTTTAGCCTGTGAATTTTTTTCTGTGACTCTTAGTGTTAAATTGTCTTCACTAAGTTGTACCACCTATCCAGTTTACACTTATGGAAGGTGATTGCGGCTTCTCATCACCTGTGTTTGTATAAAAATTAACCTGAACATCATCTCCCATTGACTATAATGGGGTTCGGCGTTCGGCCCGAATTTCTCAAAACTGGGTGTTCGGGCCGAATTTTTAATGCTCGCTAGAGATGGGCAAATCGATTCTAATGAAGTGGAATTAGTTTAGAATTTCAGGAAAACTTTGGTTCTGCACAAAGCCGAAGATTAGGGTGATTCGCGGGAACGAAGCATGTTTTTAATTGCTAAAATGGCCGCAAGCACATGGTGTTACATGGGGCAGAGAACTCTGTGAGGAAGAAAGGAGGACCCTTAATGACATGGGCAGACATGAAGCCAATCAGAGACCGGTGGGATTCTGTGACGACACAGCCCTATAAATACGGACGCCATCCGCAATTCTCACACTTCTCACTGTCTGTCCTGACAAAAGCATCTCGCTGCTGCTGCAGCACTATATTGAATATGTTATAAAACACACTTGTTATATCAGCGACTGGGAGGAAAGACCATTACAAGTGTGTGTCATTTGCACACTTGTTACTCAAGCAGCGTTATTATCTATCTGCTGCTGCATTATATTGCCCTCATTATAAAACAAACTCATTTTATTAGCGACTGAGGGGAAAACCATAACAAGTGTGTGTCATTTGCACACTTGTTATTTAACCAGCGTTATTATCTGTGGGGTATTCTCCCTAAAGTCCTGGGTGGGTGTACTTCTGTCCAATATATGCCTAATTTACATCTGGTTGTTCTGTAGAATATTTAATACCCACAGCTTAATTTAACCCCTTTATTGTGGGTTAATTTTCACTAAGATGTAGGGTGTCTTTTTTATTTTGTCCTATATATGCCTAATTTACATCTGGTTGTTCTGTAGTGTATTTAATACACAATGCTTAATATAACTTCTTGATTGTGTGTAATTTGGACAAAATACAGTGTGCTTTACTTTACTGTCCTCTATAGGCCTAATTTACATCTGTTTTTCTGTACGATATTTCATACGCAAGGTTTAATATAACTTATTGATTGTGCTGTAATTTAGACAAAAATACAGGGTATCTTTACTTTATTGTCCTCTATACGCTTAATTTACATCTGGTTTTTCTGAACGATATTTCATACGCAAGGCTTAATATAACTTCTTGATTGTGTGGTAATTTAGACAAAAATACAGGGTGTCTTGACTTTATTGTCCTCTATACGCCTAATCTACATCTGGTTTTTCTGTACGATATTTCATATCCAAGGCTTAATATAACTTCTTGATTGTGCGGTAATTTGGGACAAAAATAAAGGTGTCCTTTACTATAATTGTCCTCATACGCCTAATCTACATCTGGTTTTTTTGAACGATATTTCATACGCAAGGCTTAAAATAACTTTCTCGATTGTGCGGTAATTTTAGACAAAAAATACAGGTGTCTTTACTTTATTGTACTCTATAAAGCCTAATTTTTCATCTGTTTTTTTCTGTACAAAAATTTCATACGCAAGGCTCAATACAACTTTTTGATTGTGCGGTAATTTTTGGCAAAAATACATGGTGTCTTTACTTTATTGTCCTCTATAAAGCCTAATTTACATCTGGTTTTTTCTGTGGCGATATTTCATACGCAAGGGTTAATATAAATTCTTATTGTGCGGTAATTTGGACAAAATACCCGGTGTACTTTACTTTATTGTGCTCTATACGCCGAATTTACATCTGTTTTTTCTGTACGATATTTCATACGCAAGGCTTAATATAACTTCTTGATTGTGCAGTAATTTGGACAAAAATAAAGGTTGTCTTTATTGTCCTCTATATGCCTAATTTACATCTGTTTTTTTCTGTTTCAATAATTTCATACGCAAGGCTTAATATAACTTCTCGATTGTGCGGTAATTTAGACAAAAATACAGGGTGTCTTTACTTTATTGTACTCTATACGCCTAATTTACATCTGTTTTTTCTGTACAATATTTCATACGCAAGGCTCAATACAACTTTTTGATTGTGCGGTAAATTGGACAAAAATACATGGTGTCTTTACTTTATTGTCCTCTATACACCTAATTTACATCTGGTTTTTCTGTGCGATATTTCATACGCAAGGGTTAATATAACTTCTTGATTGTGCGGTAAATTGGACAAAAATACAGGGTGTCTTTACTTTATTGTGCTCTATACGCCGAATTTACATCTGTTTTTTCTGTACGATATTTCATACGCAAGGCTTAATATAACTTCTTGATTGTGCAGTAATTTGGACAAAAATAAAGGTTGTCTTTATTGTCCTCTATACGCCTAATTTACATCTGTTTTTTCTGTACAATATTTCATATGCAAGGCTTAATATAACTTCTTGAATGTGCGGTAATTTGGACAAAAATACAGGGTGTCTTTATTTTATTGTCCTCTATACACCTAATTTACATCTGGTTTTTCTGTACGATATTACATATGCAAGGCTTAATATAACTTCTTGATTGTGTGGTAATTTGGACAAAAATACAGGGTATCTTTACTTTATTGTCCTCTATACGCCTAATTTACATATGTTTTTTCTGTACGATATTTCATATGCAAGGCTTAATATAACTTCTTGATTGTGCGGTAATTTGGACAAAAATACAGGGTGTCTTAACTTTATTGTCCTCTATACGCCTAATTTACACCTGGTTGTTCTATACGGTATTTAATATTTAATTTTTTGATCAAACGGAATGTCAGACAGAGAGGTGGCAGGCCCTTCACATGCGAGTGGCAGTGGCACAAACGTTCCTGGAGCAGGCTCAGGTCGCAGCACAGTAAGGGAATGTCGCAGCAGGGGTGACTCGGTGAGGCCAGAACTTCCTATGTCATCTAGCGGCCGTATGTTGACCAGCAACCCAAGGGTTCTTGATTGGTTGACTAGGTCATCCACTTCCTCCCAGATGACATCTGACAACCCCAGCCAAGAGTCGGTGGGAATGTCAGACACAACCCTTAGTTGGCATGGCCCGGGAGCGGGTCAGCGGCCCTCACCTGTCCTCAACCCGCCTCTGTTGTGTTCGGTTCCCTCAGCCAGAGATCTACTATGTGGTCTGGGCTCACTGCCACTATACAGCGAGGACGAACTCTTTGAGGACAGTCAGCAGCTACTTGGCAGCGAAGAGGAGGGGCAGACATTCGCTGCTTCTTGCAGTAGGCGGGAAAGTAATGATTTGGAGAGTGGCACGGGAGGTTATGTTGCAAGCAGTCAATCTCTGCATACTGATACCGAAGAGGAGAAAAGCAGTGACGGGCAAACACAAATCGATGACGATGTGGCCGATTGCACTTGGGACTGGGTGAAGCAAGGGCTTCATCATCATTAGTGTTGAGCGATTTTTATCGACAAAGTTGAAACGCAAGGTGTTTATGTGATCGAAATTTCCAGATCATGCGATAAATAAGGTTAAAAACTTGTGGCATCATCTATTAAGAATCGCGCCTTTCGGCGCTTCCTGTAATTCTGGCGGCCAGCAAATCAGATTACAGAATATAGCATGGATGAGATGTGTTGCACGTCATGACTGGGATTGTATGGTTGCGATTGGCTTGAAAAATCACATGACCCTCGTTTTTACCATAGAACACGTTTCCTGTTTCAGCCTCAGTGTCTCTCAGCGTCTCATAGGGATAGGAACTTCGCTCCTGCCTGTGGCCAAACAGCTCAGTGAAATTAGTCTATTTCTGCACAGAGAACCTCTACTATTAGCTGTGATCCTTCCAATTTTAGTTATATTAGAGATTTGAGGATTTTATAAGTTAGCTAGAGAAATTTAAAGCACATCTACCGCTGTAAAATTCATGGAGGTGGGAGCGGGGGGGGGGCCCGCGGCGAACACAGACAAGCTCTATCTATAAAGAACACTGGATAAAGTTTGCACAAGACTTATTGTAGACTTTGTAGTGAATAACTTAAATTATTAAACAGTTAGCTATTGAAATATTTCCTGGATATGGGCAGCCTGAACTTATATTGGATACACATCATTTTCAGTAACTGCAGTTCTCTTTGTTTAGCTGCAAAACTCCACTTTTATTAGCAGTATCATTTCAGATAGTGTTCATTTTCAATTTACCCATTACACCTGTGACTGTGATATAGCCACCTTGCAGATAAAATTACAATTCCAGCAATTTTGTAGTCAGCAACAGGTTGTTGTTGCCAAACAATAACCGTGTATCGTACGAAAACATCACAGGTTACGTGTTTTTTGACTTTTGCGCACAACCCCCCTGCCCCCCCCCCCTCGCCAGCAATTGTTCATTGACGCAGCATCTACGTAGATACTTAAAACAGCAATTCTATATTCACCACTGGTGAATTGAAAAGGAGCAAAAAATATCCGTTTATTTATATCAAAAACATAACATTACGTGTTTTTTGACTTTGCACACCCACATTGTTCAATGACGCAGCATCTACGTAAATCTTAAACAGCAATTCTATATTCACCACAGGTTAAATTGAAAAGGGTGCAAAAAATAATCGTTTATTAACCAAAACAATAACAGTTCCGTGTTTTTTGACTGTTTGCTCACCAGCATTGTTCATTGACGCAGCAATCTACGTAAATCTTAAAACAGCAAATTCTATATTCACCACCAGGGAATTGAAAGTGCAAAAAAATATCGTTTATAAACCAAAACATAACAGTACTGTTTTTTGACTTTTGCGCACCCAGCATTGTTTCATTGACGCAGCATCTACGTAAATCTTAAAACAGCATTCCATATTCTCCACAGGTGATTGAATAGGTGCAAAAAAATACTCGTTTATTATAGACAAAACATAACAGTTACTCTTTTTTGACTTTAGCGCACCCAGCATTGTTCATTGACGCAGCATCAACGGAAATCGTAAAACAGCAATTCTATATTCACCACAGGTGAATTGAAAGGTGCAAAAAATACCTTTTATTATACCAAAACATAACAGTTACGTGTTTTTTGACTTTTGCACACCCAGCATTGTTCATTGACGCAGCATCTACGTAAATCTTAAAACAGCAATTCTATATTCACCACAGGTGAATTGAAAGGTGCAAAAAATACCGTTTATTATACCAAAACATAACAGATACGTGTTTTTTGGACTTTTGCCCAGTCCAGATTTGTTGATAGACACCTTGCAGTTAAATTTGAATCCAGCAATTTTGTTTTGATTAGAGGGATTTGAGAATAGCTGTGATTTGCCGTCTTTTAATAAGAGACTTTCCAAAACTATTCCATACCTTCTCAAATTTTTATATTTCTGAACATGGAGCGAAATGCAGGTGGTAAGCGAGCAAAGAGGGGGTAGCACATGGAGGTAGAGGTACGAGAGAAGGTGCTCCTTCCAGTGCTGGCGACAACACGCATGCCAGCGGATCGTCAGTTGCAGGACCGTCAGGCCTGTCATCGCTGGTCAGGGCCCTGTGAATCTAAGTAACGAACATCGTCGCCAATCTGTCCTTCAGTGGTTAATGCAACCTGCATCTAGCAGTCTTACCTCCTCGTCCTCGCAGTCACGGCCACAAATGTCGTCATCAGCATCATCAGCCATCCGTCCAACATGAAGCAGCCCAATATGTCTGATGGTTCAGATCGTGTACCCACCACTGATGATAATCCTTGTCTTCGGACCACTTTGATGACAAAATGCGGTTGGGGTCAAGATGATGATTTAGTCTGCTCTGACACCCAGTTACTGATGCCATCAGAGGAGGTAAGGAAGCCGGTCAATCGGCAAAAATCCCTGGCGGTCGGCAACACCTTGCAGTGCCCTTTGCTGTAGCCCGCACTTCTGGATGCAGAAAGTCAGACACCAAGTCACCGGTGTTTGATGATGGATGATGACGACATTGCGATCCATGGTTGTCTTTTCATAGAATTTGCTTGTGAGCGCTGCATCCACTGGACGAGGTAGGAAGACGATGGGGTATGTCAGTACGGCCCACGCCTCAAAAAGGGAGAGGGCGTCGCAGAAGTCCGCTGATTTATTATTCCGCCAGCCAACGGTCAGCGCAAACCCTCACCCCGCTCCTCGCTTATCGCCATCGAAAAAGGTCCAGGAACCTCTCAAGCCTGGGCCTTCATTGAGCAAGCCGTCGATCACCACAGCGATGGTCATATGCCCTATGCCGTAACGCATAAGTAGAGGCAAGTAACCTTAAAGTGGATAACCACCACCAACATGTCTAGTCACGATGCAGCGAATGCATGAGTTTGAAATGGAGGGAAAAACACTTGCCCACAAAAGCCAGAGACCGACACCCCCGCGGGGTCCTCCAACCAAAGTCATATCCCTCTGTCTCCGCCTCCTCCTCCTCCCCACCACCAAGCGTTATCCTCAGCTGCCCATGTCTCTCAGAGTCATAATCATGATCAGCCTCCCACTCCCCCCGCTTCATTCCTCCACCGTCGCCTCGGAGTACACCAGCAACCACCAGAACCCATCCCTACCCCTTCTCCTTCGCAGATTACGACCAGCACGCCGTACAGCGGCCCGAGTTCTAGCAGCCAGCCTTCTGTCTTTCCAGTTTGTGGGAGCAAAGAATCACGTTTAGAGCCCAAACCATCCCATGAGCCAAAAAGCCTGAATGTCCGGGATTGCCAGGCATTTGGTGGCCTTTGGAAAAGTTGCCTTTCCGTCTGTGGACCAGATGGGTTCCGCCACGTCATGCCCTCCCCTACCCCCAATACCAGATGTCCGAGCAGTCATTTATTTTGCCAGAGAAGCCGTCCCTGCCTTGGGCCAGCCACGTGTCATCTAAAATTTCAAAGGCGCGTTTGTCTGCCATCTGTGTCCGCGAAAAGTCCATCTCACCACCGACACATGACCAAGTAAGCTCGGGCCAAAGGCCGCTATATCTCAGTGACAGCTCACTGGTGAATCTGGGTGGATGTCTGCTGTGGTGACTGTTGGCCACATGCTCGGCGCAGCTCCTCTTCAAAACCGCAGGGATGGTGCAAGGGCTCTATCCCCCAAGGACCTCTGTGGTGCATCGACGATCCCAGAGAAACCAGCCGTGATTGAAAATTATCTGCCTTGGGAGACCGTCCCACCCACAGGTCAGGTACTGGTGAACGGCTCTAAGCAACGATACATGATCTGCTGGCTGGGAGAGCACTAATAACCTTGTGCCAGCAGGTGTTGTGCGATATACGTTCGACAGAACAGCAGGCCTCCCCTTAAGATTCTGGTAGTGTGCTGTGAGCACATCCCATGCCTGGCACTTGTCCATGGAAACCTTGTCGTGTCCAGAAATTTCTAAGAGCTACCCTGGTCCTGGACTGCCTGCGAATAATGTGCGACGAGGTCTGGAGGTTCGCACTACCTCCGTATCGCACCCTGCTTCGTCCCTCCTGGTCTGCGTATGCAGGCGTCAGCTCGGCCACCCTTCAAAGCCGTCTCATTGTATGACGTGGCAACACGCTGGCATCCACCCTCCACATGCTCCAGCGATTGTGGCAGCATCGCAATGCCATTGACGCAGTACGAAGTGACACAATTGTGCTATACAAGCAGCGGTCCGACCTCGGGGTGTTGAACTAACCGAGAGGTGGAGGCAGGTTGAAAAGCTCTGAGCACCATCCTTTGCCAAGTTTTATTAGAAGCCACCAAAATGTCAGTGCGGACAATGCCCTTGTTCAGCATGAGCATTGTGGTGAAATTCTAGTTCTGGAACGATCGTTTACCTCTGAAAACAACAGGTCCCGCCAGCCGACTGGATGAGGAGACGGACAACAGATGCGGACACGGAGCATTTCTCCCTCACTGTCAAATCCAACAAGCCTATACAGTTTCACAATTCTCATTCATCGGTCTTCATTAGCAGTTGGTTCGGGGTCCAGGCTAGTGCAAGGTGGCTCATCATCACATCAGGGTGCATCACTCAGCCAAGTAAGGGCTGTTGTTGAAGCCGTGGTCGGGAGGCAAGCGGAGGAGGAGGATTTATTTCCTAGACAACCGATGTTAACCGATGTCCCCTGCATTTGGAAAGAGTTATGTTCGAAATTTTGAGGCGGAGGAGGAAGATGAGGAAGATCAGTTGTTGCTAGTGGCCCTTGACCCAGAGTCTATGGGAAATCAGGGCTCCATCACTCACATGAGTCTTGGATGCACCATTTCCTCCAACAATGATCCTCGCATTAAGCCATCAAAAAGAACAACAGTTTACTGGTGGCCACCCTCCTTGATCCCCCGGTATACAAAACACCAAAAAATCAGCACATTTCCTTCACACCCACCCACATAGAGAGTAAAATGCAGGAAAAGGAGACCTTCTGATTGAATCAACTGTAGAACATCTGTTGCTTCTGCTTACACGTCCCCAAATGTCACGGTTGGAACAACATCAGCGCCGTGACAGCAGTAGAGTGCCAAGTAGGCGTAGTCGGCATCAGTGCAGGCAAGTGTGGGCAGAAGCTAAATGGGTGACCACTGGCACATCTTCTGTTATACCACCTCACCAACTCAAGCAATAAGGGCACACATCCACACACAGAGAACAGACTTAAGGATTTATGGTGTGGGCACGACGAGATTTCAGCGTTCTCAACACCGATGTTTTTGCAATGTTTTTCCGGACCCCAAAATACTTCTACGTATCCAAAATGGACTAATTGACCCCGAGCTGCTCGTCACGCCATAATGGTGTTGTACCTGCCCAGCAGCCAGCGTCATATCTGAGCGACCTTCAGCACAGCTGGAGGAGTCAATACAGACAAACGCATCCGTCTTTCCAACAAATAATGTGATCGTTTGACTTTCATCAAGATGAATTCCGCTGATCCTGATGAATTGTTGTTGGCCCCAATTTGCCGAGGTCACCGATTAGTTGTCGGTCTAACTTCACATTCCTTTTCAAACAGAAAATGTGTCCTCTTGAAAACTTTTTTTTTAAATGAGTCATTTTTACTTGCAATATTTATTCTCTTTCCTCTTTTATTCTCTTTTGCTGTGAGAGACTGTAAAAGACAGCAAGGTTTTCATGAACAACGACCGTATTCCATTTACTCACTTTATCTTAAGAAGTTTTCGCATTGGTGTCAATGGTTTATTATGTCATGGTTGCTTTGCGCGATACAGCAATAATTATGTACTATGGCACAGAAATGAGTGCTATTCTAAGTGGCATTCTCCCTCACAATTATTGTAGATAGTGGCTTAGAATTACATATTTATAATTTTTTGTGGGTCATGTAGCTGTGATATACAGCAATAATCAAATGTCCTTTGGGATACAGAAATGTGTCTTCTAAGTGGCATTACTCACCACATCAATTTTTAAACAAGTGGCTCAGAAGTCATTTTTATAATTTTTGGGTCATGCTGCTTTGAAATGCAGCAATACTACAGTCCCTATTATATACAAAAAATGTTGTTTTCTAACATACATTTTGTTCTTCAACATTAACCCAAAGTGGCTCAAGGGTCAGCTTTGAATTTTTGGGTGCATGTTTGCTTATAGAATGCAGCTATACACTGTGGTCCTATTCTATAAAAAAATGTTGTTTCTGAACGCACATTTGTTCTTCACAATTGTCCAAAGTGGCTGCAAGGGTCATGCTTTGCATTTTTGTGTGGGCATTTTGGCTGTTACGATGCACTATACTAATCCAGGTCCTAGTCTAAAAAATGTTGATTTCTAACAGACATTTGTTCTTCACAATGTCAAGCAGTGCCTCAATGTGATGGTGCTTTCAGTAATCAGGAATAGGTAGGACACTTGATAATGGACACATAATTGCAAAATGACTTGTGTTTGCAAGATCTTTAACATAGCTATCAATCCCAGTAATTGAGACTACCCATTTAATTTACAATGAAGAAAAAGAGAAACAAAGGAACATGGTGGGATTCCATCCTATTTTAAAAAAATGTGTTTACTAGAATTAGAACTACTAAAAAACTTCGCAGTAAAACATAGCAGTAAAGAAGAATATCCCCCTTAAGTTGTACAAGGAGGTACAGTAAACATGACCACATGTAGGATTTCAGGATACATGGATATGGAGGCACGGGACAGAGTAACAAAGTACAAGAGACAATTTCCTCCAGCAACGGTTGAGTAAAATGAGGAAAAAGAATGCCAAGCAAAAGGGCACATGGGTGTAACAGGAGCAATAACCACCAGTATTTCCAATTGAAGCTCAATTGGTCCGCAACACCATACGGAGGGGCAAGTGCTAACCCAGGACTTGACTGTGTACTGAGAGAAGGCTGGAGTTTCTCACACTCCGCTCTCCCGCACTCCTGCCGCTGCATCAGCAACGACAGTTTTTGTTGCTAGGCGTCATACAGGGCATTTTAAACCTGCGTGATAATAGATGCCGACGCCCAGCCGGTGCTCTCACCGCACCACTGTAACACCGGCCCTGGGTCATGCAGTGGCAACATGGACAGTTCTAGTCAATGTCCGTTCAACTAAAACGGTGGTTTGAAAGACTCACCATTATTTTCCCGGCACTTTGTAATCTGGGGAGTCAGACAGGTTTAAATGGTCATACTGTGGCCCAGGACAGGGACAGTATTGTCCAGTTTCAACTTAAATGGTGGTTGAAAGACTCCCTTTTTCTTGGAACTTTTTAAACAGTATGTCAGACAGTTTTAAATGGGTCATTCTCGCGGGTAGCAGGACTAGATATAGTTAGATGTCTCAGTTCAACTAAAATGGTGGATGAAAGACTCCTTTTTTGCGGCACTTTTTAAATAAATCTGGGGGTCATGCAGGTTTGGGCTACATGCATGCCGTTCCAGTACAGGGATATTCAATGTCCAGTTCAAGTAACATGATGTTTCAAAATCATACTGCCTGCTGGCAACTTATATAATTTGTGGGTGAAAGCAGGTTTAGGGTCATGCATTTGGTACAAGGACGAGGGAAATAGTGAATGGTCTGTGACTTTTTTTCTCTGTGTGACTTTTATTAACCTAAGTTGTTGCCAAAGAGTTATCACGTAATCCATTTTACTATGTGGATTTAATTTCAGCTTTCTCCATCCTGTTTGGGTTGTAATAATGAAGTAGTAAGTTGCTCTGCCCATAGACTTTAAATGGTAATTGATCATAATCGATGCTCACTATTCAAAAAAACCATTATCATAGAGGCCGACTGATCGACTATCGATCGATCTCGATAGCCTAACGCAAATCTCTCACACACTATAATAACCTTTGCTTGTGAAATTACAACATGAAAAATTTTATATATCTTGGCGTTGAAAAAGAAACGGTTTATTTTTGTCAGCACACCAGCAAAACAACCTTAATTAACCCCTGGATGTAAATTTCTGCCAAAGAATTGAGCCGCACAAACTAGTAGATTGTGCATGTTACAATTGCGTATTATCTACGCCCACACAAGACATACAGTTTAATTAACCTTTGCATGTGAAATTAGGCTACACAGGAAAAATTATATATTTTGGCGATAAAAAGAAGTTTCTTGGGGATCAGCAACCAGAAAACAACGCTTAATTAACCCCTGGATGTAAATTGCGCAATAGAATTGAGCACCAAAAAGAAGTGGTATTTGTATTGTAAAAACGCTTTTTCTTTAAATGAATACAACAGGAACTGGTTTGTCCCACTTGGGTTTGAATGTAAAGCAGCTGCAGTGGAGCACACTGGATTTCAGACCAATCCCCCAAAAAATTAGAAAAAGAACATAAGAAACATCTCTGAGACAACTGAGACACCCCACAAAATCCTATAAAAAATAAAATTTTTCAGTAAAAGCTATCAGCCGCGGGAGCACCCTTTCCCCGATGCACAGGGAGAGGGGTGTGAGCTCCCGGCTCGCGCCCGGACTTATATAGTGCGGGGACTCACAGAAACCCGCCGGGTTTTTATTTGGGTTCACCTCTGCACATGTCATCAGGCAAGCCCTTCTTCCCCCCAGAGTTTTTTGCCCCCTGAGGCCCTGGGTTTCCCAGCCAATTTTTATCAATCAAAGCCACCTTTACCCCGAAGTACCCCAAAGTTCGACTTCGTTCCGACCCGAAGTTTTCCTGAAATTCTAAACGAATTCCACTTCGTTAGAATCGATTCGCCCATCTCTATTTATAGTAGTGGCCTTATATTGGAAATAGGAGCATTTAGGCCCCCTCAGACTTAAAATATTGGGTATGACTCTAGCATTTCTATCCCTCTATGGTTACACCCAACCCCAATGCTTGATTATGACCTTCTCTCTGACCTTCTTAGGATGGACAGGGTGCCCTGATGATGGACAAGCACCTTCTCAAGTTCATATCCCACAACAAGTTTTGCAGGCACCTAACATGGTTCCAACACACACACACACACACACACACCACACACACACACACACACCACACACACACACACACTTACTGGCACTACAACATTCAATTTTGTCTCTTTGGCCCCCTCTCATCAGCATTGCATTTCAGTATGACAATGCCCACATCTATCTGCGTCAGCCTTCTTACAGTATGAGCCTATAAAACTGCCTGCACCTACTCTTGCAAATTGGCAATCAGAAAAAACTATATACTATTCCTGCAGCCCAACGAATTATGCATAATAGTGCTTCAACAAATCATAGTCCACCTACCCTGCCACTGCTACTCAGAACTAAATGTGCTCAGACAGTGAATGAAAATCCAGGATATACATTCTACATGACAAACTTACAATAAATTTAGAATACTAGGTCCTTAAACAGTTCTCCTTTAGGGGAGGAATAAAAGAGTTGTCTCACCATTTTGTTTTGCAGAGCCATAGACAGCTTGAGACTCACACTTCCTGGTTAGGATTTTGGTGGTTCTACAGCAGTGATTGGTATATCAACTCCTAACTTACAGTTTTACAGTGCATGACTGTTACAGTGACATGACTGCAGGAGATTTATATTCTGGAGTGCACAAGACTGCAGAGCTCTAAAGGGTTAAAACTTGTCATTAACCTAGATATACAAGCTTCTGTGCTACAGATAATACTCAAACTCATCATGGTCTCAGACTGACTAACTGATGGCAGCTTGGATCAAGCAGATGGGAGAAAGAGCAGAGAGAACTTGTATACACTAGCAGTAGATACAATCTTCTTTATCTCCTGAACAAACAAAATCCAAACAGCAACTTATTCGGTAATAGTCTTCATTAACACTTCCTTAGATTTTTAAAGCTAATCATTGTGGTTTAAAAACCCCTTTAATGTTCACCCTCCTTACAAATTACTGTTCAAAAGACTTTTCTATACAACTTTGTAAGAGAAAACCTATACCTCATGCTATACATATTTTCAAACTGGAGTTATCCAGCTGTTTTTATCAGGAGTAGTGATGAGCGATTACATTGACTATCGTCATCGGGTCGATAGTCGATATCGGCAATTATCAATAAGATATCCGATAGTCGATAATAGATAAACGCCGATGAAACCCTTAAAGTCTAAAGGGAGAGGAACCCACACCTTCATTCTTACACCCAAACAGGGCTGAGAAGCTGGAAATAACATCCACAACAGTCAAAGGTATACATCTACACTTAGGCAAACACACTTAGGTTATAAAAGCCACAGAAAAAAAGTCAACAACACCATTCACTATCCCTGTCTTGCACCACAGCCTGACCCTTAAACCTGCATTACCCACAAAAATTAAAAAGTGCCAGAAGGCAGTATGATTTGAACCATCATTTTACTTGAACTGGACATTGACTATCCCTGTCCTGGAACGCAGCATGACCTATAAACCTATCTGACCCCCAGATTAAAAAGTGCCTGAAAAAGGAGTCTTTGAACCACCATTTTAGTTGAACTGGACATTGACTATGCCTGTCCTGGGCCACAGCATGAGCCCCAAACCTGCATGACCCCAGATTTTTAAAAAATGCCGGAAATAGGAGTCTTTGGGAAACCACCATTTTAGTTGAACTGGACCCTTGACTATATCTGTCCTGTACCGCAGAATGACCAATAAACCTGTCTGACCCACAGATTAAAAAGTGCCGGAAATAGGAGTCTTTGAACCACCATTTTAGTTGAACTGGACATTGACTATATCTGTCCTGTACTGCAGAATGACCATTAAACCTGTCTGACCCACAGATTAAGAAGTGGCAAGAAAAAAAGGGGTCTTTGAACCACCATTTTAGTTTTAACTGGACATAGACTATCCCTGTCCCTGGGGCCCCAGCATGAGCCCCAAACCTGCATGAAACCCCAGATTAAAAGTGCCGGAAAAAGGAGTCTTTCAACCACCATTTTTAGTTGAACCTTTGGACATGACTCTACCTGTTCGAAACCCCATTTGACCATTAAAACCCCGCCTGACCCACACTTAAAAATTTCCGGGGGAAAAGGAGTCTTTTAAAACCACCATTTTAGTTGAACTGGACATTGATAATCTTCCCGTACCGCGAAACCATTAAACCTGTCTGACCCACAGATTTTAAAAAATCAAGAAAAAGGGGTCCTTTCAACACCATTTTAGTTCCTGGGCACACTATACCTTTTCCCGGGGCCCCAGATGAGCCCCAAAACCGTCT
>JAODAL010034384.1:0-44316 GCA_025379985.1 Phyllomedusa bahiana
TTTCTGACGATAATCAACTTTCATCACTGAACAGCACTGGGGGACCCTGCCCCCATGCCCAGGTGTGCCCCTGGTCCATGCAAGACAATGATGATATGTCTGGGGGGGGTCGGTTGCTTGGCATTTCGTCTAAGGGGCAGACCTGAAGTAAACGTCACAATGTTCTCCGTGACATGGGTTGTCTTCGCCCCCATAAATGTCCCGGGAGTTGTGTAGCATTCATACCGTTCCACAGGCATTGATTTCAAAAAGCGTCATCATGGTGATGGACCCAAAGGACGTCCAAATCTTTCCCTTTCGTGACTTTTCCCAGTCTCTCTGTATACAATTGCTAATGCACTCTGAACCTGGCCCACTTCCTCTGAGAGCATCCTGCTTGAACCCTTAAAATGGGGAGAATTGTAGATCAATTATAAGGTGTTGTCTTGGTTTCATGATGATGACAAAACGTGAACAGCACGATGAGGGGGGAGTGTTTAAATCCCAATTCAAATTGATCCCCCTAAATGTATTGGGCGATTCAGGGATCAAACACCTGTTGGGAATTTTGCCATTAAACTCCTTGTTAGAGATCAGCAAGTTGGGTAAAAAGTACTGAAATATTAACATGTAAAATTTAATGGGGGATGGGCTAAATTCAAGATTTTCAAAAAATTTTATTTTCACCGAAATTTAAACCAAACCCAAATATCCCTAACTTTTTGTGAGTATTGTATTTTACCAAAACACAGCGAACCAGTGAGCAGTCGCTATAACCTGCGGCTGATGTTCTGACAGCTGCAAGAATGAATGATACCTACTAAAGCCAATGCCGACTCCTGCATTAGTAAATATTTCCACTCACTTACAACCTGACCCCTCCTCACCATGAGCCTTAACCCATTACCGCCGCTAACAGCTCTGGCCTTCAGGGCACGGCCTCATCTGTCAGGGGTGACACGCGTCACTTTATGTGGGAAGAACTATGAAATGCTTTTTCTTTTCTAAGTGATTCGGAGATTGTTTTTCATGACGCATTGTACTTTAGGTTAGTGGTAAATTCTGGTCAACTTGCGCTATGCTTATTTATATAAAAAAAAAAAAATTCCAAATTTACACAAAATTGTAAGTTCAACGTCTCTGTTTATAAGACACATAATATTACGAGTTTCTTAGTTCACACGTTTTGATCAAAAAATGTTTAAGCCACCCCCGGCTTACAACGTGATCTCAGAGGGGGGGCCTAAAGCATCTTTACCTCTCAATGGTTTTTTTGTGCAGAACTATACTTTTTTATTTTTGGCTATATTTTTTTATTTATATAGGGAGGAAGGGATTCCTCCATTTTTGTTTCTTGCACTCCGCCCACTTTCACAGGCTGTTATATAAGTGCAGCTTGCATGTTTGGTTTCTTTTATTTTTCTCTCTGGATTATGGAGGTCGGTTGACCCAATGAGAAGTCTGAATTTGACGCTATTGAGAGGTAAAGCTAGCGTAGGACCACCGGACCTGAGATCCCGTTGTAAGCCGGGGGTGGCTTAAACATTTTTTTTTTATCAAAACGTGTGAACTAAGAATCTCAAAGTTTTTTTCATGTATGATAGACAGCATAAATGCTTCTTTAGGGATTTCCATGTATTACATAATATTACGACTCACAATAGCAAATAAGCATCATTTGCTTTATGCTGCCGTCATTTTTAAATGTTCTATTATTTTTTTACGACATTTGAAGGAATATAAATTTTACCAGTTTTTTCACATTTCAAAAACAGTATGTTTATTTTAATACCAGACTTTTATGATAAGACAATAGAAAATTATGTTTAACTTCTTAATTTTTAAATTTGTAAAATGGTTTCTTTTCTCTATATTAATAAAACTAGGGTACTTGATCACTAAGGGGCGTGATTGTATGTACACTGCTCTGCAATAAAAAAGTATTGCAGAACAGCGTTCCAATATGGTTCTCCTAGCGCACTCTCCTTGAGCTGTAATAGGAGCACTAGGATGGCAGCCACAGAGCCGCTCTTTAGGCTCCCAGTTGTCATTAAAACTGGTCAGCACCTCGCAATCGTGCCATAGAAGGGCCAATCAGGGACCTCAATGGACCGTGGCGACATTTTGATCAGTTAGATGCCGCAGCCGTGTTTACCGTGGTATCTAATTGGTTAAACGGCTGGAAATGGAGTTCTCTCTGATCCCAATTAACAGCCAATACAAATCAGATATGTCTATCCAATGTCTGTAAGTGATTAAAGGGTGTACAGGATACAACAAAACAGCATCAGCGCCACACCTGCCCATAGGCCATGACTGTTCGGGTATGTTCACACGGCTTATTTAGCCACGTATTTCGGCACACATTTCGCCGTGTACTGTGAAATGCGCCCCGCAAATACGGTAATTCATAGATCTCAGAGTTATGGATTATGCGTCGTCCCTCCGTGCATACAATACGATTGTATTGTATGCACGGGGGGAGAATTAACATGTCAATGGTTAGCGGCGAATACGCGTCGCTGACAATGCATATCTATGGGGCAGGCGTGGCTCCAAAACACCCGGCGTATTGCGGCGCGTACTATACACGCCGCAATAAGCCCTGTGAACATAGCCTTATTGCAGTTTAGCTTCAATTAAATTAATGAGGCTGAGCTGCAATCTCTCACATCTGTGGACCAGCACTGTGGGGTTTTTTTTTGTTTGTTGATTTTTTTAAATAAAGCATCTTTTTTTTTTTTTAAATACCTTTACAATTAGCTTTGAAGTTAGAGCACTTCTTATTGACTGCTTTGTCCGCAAGCTTCCCTAACTACCGGTCACCTCTCTCTGCTCTCATTGCTCTAGCAGTGGCCGGGATAGTGATATCACTCCCTCACATCTGTGGACCAGCACTGTGGGGGGTCTTTTGTTTGTTGTTTTTTTTAAATAAAGCATCCTTTTTTTCCTTTAATACCTTTACAATTTTTTTCATAAGTGCAGGAGTCTCCACTGCCTAACGATCATGAAGATTCCAAGGAGTTAAAGGGGTATTCCCACGACCACACTCCAGGTCATCCTTAAAGTGAGCGATAATGCAACCATGTGACATAATGAGGCGGAAACACCTGCAGCCTTTCTCCCCATACATGTATATAGCAGTTTCTAATATAGTCAAATGAGGATGTCAGCTCTAGTCAGAACCCCCATAGACGTGAATGGGGAAAAGAGTCACCAGCACCGCCCACTCACTGAAAGCAGTTGCCTCATAGCTCGCTATAAAGCCAACATGGATCGTGGAACACCCCTTGAAAAACTCATTAAATGAGGACACAATAGTACATCTATAACCCCCACATTTTTTTTTTTTTTTAAACTACTTAGCAAATCCACAAATCTTAGATACATGACAAAACAAGGTGTAATAGCTGCAAACCTGAAGCTTCAAAACTTCTGGAACAAGGTCATTTGGAGTGATGAGACCAAAACCATAAACGTTACATTTGGAGAGGTATCAACAACGCCTATAATGAAAGGAGCACCATTCCTACTGTAAAGCACGGAGATGGATCGCTGATGTTTTGGGGACGTGTGAGCTACAAAGGCGCAGGAAACTTGGTCCAAGTTGCAGGAAAGATGAATGCAGCAGGTTATCAGCAAATACTGGAGGCAAATGTGCAATCATCAGCCCGGAAGCTGCGCATGGGATGTACTTGGACGTTCCAACATGACAACGATCCAAAACACAAGGCCGAGTCGACCTGTCATTGGCTACAGCAGAGCAAAGTGAAGGTTCTGGAGGGGCCGTCTCAGTCTCCTGACCTCAATATCATTGAGCCACTCGGTGGAGATCTCAAGCAAAGCGCAGTTCATGTAAGAGCCCATGAATTTTCAGGAACTTTTTGCCAAGAAGAATGGGCGGCTTTACCATCTGAGAAAATAAAGAGCCTCATCCACAACTACCACATTAGACTTCAAGCTGTCATTGATGTTAGAGGGGGCAATACACGGTATTAAGAACTGGGGTGAACTTTTCATCAGGGTCATTAGGATGTTTTTGGTTGTCACTATGATTTAAAAAGAGAAAACACAGTAGTTTGACAATATATGGCTTCACCCAACGACTAACCAAGAGTGGGGAAAAAAATCTGTGTTATTCATATTCTCTGAAAAAAAGGGCAAGAAAGCAAAAATTCTGTGGGGTATGTAAACTTTTGAGCACAATTGTAAGTGAGGTGCATGCAGTGATTGGAGGTCTATAGCGCCTCTCTACAGTACAGTGCAGTGCAGTACTACATGTCCTGTACTGCTCTTACATGTATTAGTGTGGTGCATGCAGTGATTGGCGGTATATAGCGCCTCTCTACAGTACAGAGCAGTACTACATGTCCTGTACTGCTCTTACATGTATTAATGAGGTGCAAGCAGCGATTGGAGGTCGATAGCGCCTCTCTACAGTACAGTGTGGAACTACATGTCCTGTACTGCTCTTACATGTATTAGTGATGTGCATGCAGTGACTGGTGGTCTATAGCGCCTCTCTACAGTACAGTGCAGTACTACATGTCCGGTACTGCTTTTACATGTATTAGTGAGGTACATGCAATGACTGGGGGTCTATAGCGCCTCGCTACTGTACAGTGCGGTACTTCATGTTCTGTACTGCTTTCATATGTATTCGTGAGGTGCATGCAGTGATTGGTGGTCTATAGCGCCTCTCTACAGTACAGTACAGTGCACTACTACATGTCCTGTACTGCTCTTACATGTGCCAGGATGAGCGTCTCCTTTAAGCAACAGGTGAGGGGCCAAGAAAGCAAAAATTCTGCTGGAGTATGTAAACTTTTGAGCACAATTATATATTTATACACACACACACTTCAGAGTGACAGACAAGCATCTACATACCATTCTGCAATGATTGCGCTCGAGACTCCTTTCCCAACTTTGTGAGAAATCCCCCGCCTAGGGTGGAAGGATTTCCGATACCTGGAAAAGATTAGAAAGAGAAAAGGTTTAGAGAATACACAGCAGACAGGCCACCGAGCTAAATTCAGAAGCTGTTCCCATTTTAATGGGAATAACCATAACTCCCCTTTTTTTTTTCTTCTTTTTTTTTTTAATAAGAGTATTGGCGTACTTGCTGAAAACTACAGATATAGGAAAAAGCTGAAATTTATACATACACACTACCACCTAGTGTACATATAGGTAACTGCATGACATACAAAGCTGCCCCTGCACCCAAGATGCCACAGCTGCCGCCTATGGCTGCAAAATAGACAAGTGCATGTCAGCCGAGCATGCATGTACTTAAAGGCGTGTTCCCACCATGGCACATAGTTAGGATCTGCCACCAAAGTGTGACAGGTGCCACCTCTGAGATCCGCACCTATCTCAGAATGGACCTCCGAAACAGTCAGCCCAGAATGGAGAGCTGGTCCCGCTTGTGCCCAACTCTTCATTCTACTCTCGAAGAATTCCCAGAAGAGTCGAATCCTCTGCTCCCCTGTACTCAGGAAAGGATGAGAAGTCGTGCACTAACATCTCCGGCTCTCCATTCTGAGCCAACAGGGGGGCCTGTTCCCAAGATAGGTGCGGGTCTCAGAGGTGGCAGCTGCACATTTCACACTTTAAAGGCATATAATAGCTATGTGCCATCCATGTCTATGGAGGGAACACCTCTTTAGGTGCTTTATGCTACCCTGAGAGCAGAATATGATAGAGGAGAGGAGCCGAGCTCTGTGATATATAGGGTTATATGATAGAGAAGCTGAGCTCTGTGATATAGGGTTATATGATAGAGGAGAGAAGCTGAGCTCTGTGATATATAGAGTTATATCACAGGAGAGAAGCTGAGCTCTGTGATATAGGGTTATATGATAGAGGAGAGGAGCTAAGCTCTGTGATATATAGGGTTATATGATAGAGGAGAGAAGCTGAGCTCTGTGATATATAGGGTTATCTATATATCACAGAGTTATCATATGTCTATCATATAACCCTATATATATCACATAGATCGGCTTCTTTCCTCTATCATATAACCCTATATATATCACATAGATCAGCTTCTCTCCTCTATCATATAACCCTATATATCACAGAGCTCAGCTTCTCTCCTCTATCATATAACCCTATATATCATAGAGCTCAGTTTCTCTCCTTTATCATATAACCCTATATATCACAGAGCTCAGCTCATCTCCTCTATCATATAACCCTATATATCAAAGAGCTCAGCTTCTCTCCTTTATCATATAACCCTATATATCACAGAGCTCAGCTTCTCTCCCCCTACCATATAACCCTATATATCACAGAGCTCAGCTCCTCTCCCTCTATCATATAACCCTATATATCACAGAGCTCAGCTTCTCTCCCTCTAGCATATAACTCTATATATCACAGAGCTCAGCTCCTCTCCTCTATCATATAACCCTATATATCACAGAGCTCAGCTCCTCTCCTCTATCATAAAACCCTTTATATCACAGAGCCAAACCTAGTAGCCCCTTCCTTCTACAAATTAGAGGGGTCTCAATGCCTGTAACCCCAGTGATCCTTCCTGGCAGGCAGATGGAACGATAGCTTTGTAGTTTTCACTGTGCACATGTCCGAAGTTTTCTAAAACTGGATCTGCTTGCAACGTCTCCAAGAGCCTCCATTATTAACTGTGGAAATACAAGACCATTATGATCCCTGTATACAGGACTGTGCACTAGTGAGGACTCCCATCTCGGCAGCTCCCTACCAGCTAACAAGCCGAGGCCGCTGCTACTTTACTGCTCAAGTCTATGAAGTACGGTGGCTCGATGCTGCCGCTGTGTGATGGCAGGAGGGCCGGCAGCCAGGGCCCCGATTGATTTCCCGTCCCGCAGTAATGGCGCTGATCAAGGTGCTCATATAAAAGAGGTTTTCAAACTCCAATGACGGGAAGTCGCGCAGGAGCTGATATTTGCTTTGCATAGCAATGTTGCTCACAAGCGCGCAGGCTCCGCGCCAGACACTCGCAGTCACACACATCCATTTTCTGACATTTGTTGATTTTCCACTTATGTCAAGTTACTTTGAGCAAATCCAATTAGAAAACGTAAAAAACAATCCTACTCGTATTTGTCACAGGCCCCGCTTCATAGAGAGCGACAGCAGGGGAATATTAGGCAAGGGACGGAGCTTCCTGTGCAGGTCACGTCTGTATGGATGTCACTAGTAAGCAAGAAATGTTCTAAATGTCAAGATTGCATCCTATTATATGTTGGATATTGTGTAATACTATGTAATATCGTGCACTACTATGGCACATAGTCAAGCTGTTGGGGAACTATATCTCCAAAAACACAGAAACAAGGCCATACTCACAGCTCAAGGGCTGGACTTGAAACTGAACCCAGTAAAGAGGCAACACTGGCCCCTATGCTACTTGGGAAAGATAAACAGGTGCAGCTGATTGCTGAGCAGTAGCTCACATACCCCACTGCAAGGGGAACAAATAGACTGCACATTAAATTGACACCTGTTCAAACAGTATGCAGGTAAGCCACAGTATAATACATGGGGAGATTGCACAAATGCAAACATACCAATAAGACAACCATCACAGCCGACTATGTATGAGGGGGGGTGGCTGCTGGTACTACGATTGCATATAGATAAGGCGATACAAAAGGGTGCCATTAATGCAGATACTTGTGGTGCCCCATGCTGGGTTACAGCCTATTACGCCACTACTAATCGATTGGGCGGGCACAGACACCCTCTGCTCCCCAGTACTTTTGGGCAAAAAAATTGACATACTGGAAAAATATCAAATATGAGATATTAGTTAATACAGTGGCCACTATATGCAAGCCTGCAAGAACTATATCTCCCATCATGCCCACTGATATACATTATATAAATGCATGATGGGAGTTGTAGTTTCCCAACAGCTGGAGAGCCAACAGTGAAGACCCCTGCCCTAGAGCTTAGACACAATGAGCTGGGAAGTACAAGGTCCAGACACAGAAGGACCAGCTCGCCACTTTCCTTGGAGATTGCAACCAGAGGGTGGCAGAGGCGGTGACGCCAACACAGGGAGTGGGTGCCATCATGGATTTGGGGATACGGTGTGCACCTCCACACTGCTCAGTTCAGCAACTGACAGACGATGGCACAGATTTAACAGCCATACCCAGGCACCCGAAACAGCCACAAGACCCTCCAACAACCGTTAAGGGCGTCCATAATGTTGATGTCGCCCTCAATGCAAAGGAGCTCGACATCCCTGTTCTATAGGGTCCTTGTTGGAGGTTCACAAGCTCATATTTTACGCAGCAGAACATTGAAGATGGAGATATAACTCCCTGCAGTTGGACAGGTTACTCCCTACACCGACAGTCAGTTACCTGCAAATACTACACTGGAGACCCCTACAGACCCCGCAGGTGTGATAGGACCCAAGGTGGTGACAAACACTACCTGGACTCCCCCTACAAACACACTCATATCAACCAAGCAATTTTTTTGGTAAGGATGTAAAGTGTTCTTCCATACATTTATATGGAGGAGTCAGAAGATATAACACACTTGGCTCGGCTGACTTCATGTGTATGGGGGAATCAGGAGGAAGAGCTGACAGCCGAGGGTGCACGTGTGTAGGGGAATCAGGAGGAACAGCAGACAGCCGAGTGTGCACGTGTGTAGGGGAATCAGGAGGAACAACAGACAGCCGAGTGTGCACGTGTGGAGGGGCGTCCGGAGGAAGAGCTGACAGACGAGTGTGCGCGTGTGTAGGGGAATCAGGAGGAAGAGCTGACAGCCGAGTGTGCACGTGTGTAGGGGAATCAGGAGTCACATCAGTATGCCGAGTGTGCACGTGTGTAGGGGAATCAGGAGGAAGAGCTGACAGCCGAGCGTGCACGTGTGTAGGGGAATCATGAGGAAGTGCTTACAGCCGAGTGTGCACGTGTGTAGTGCATTCTGGAGGAACACCAGACAGCCGAGTGTGCACGTGTGTAGGGGAATCAGGAGGAAGAGCTGACTGCCGAGTGTGCACGTGTGTAGGGGAATCAGGAGGAACAGCTGACTGCCGAATGTGCACGTGTGTAGGGGAATCAGGAGGAACAGCTGACTGCCGAGTGTGCACGTGTGTATGGGAATCAGGAGGAACAGCAGACAGCCGAGCGTGCACGTGTGTAGGGGAATCAGGAGGAACAGCTGACAGCCGAGAGTGCACGTGTGTAGGGGAATCAGGAGGAACAGCAGACAGCCGAGTGTGCACGTGTGTAGGGAAATCAGGAGGAACAGCAGACAGCCGAGTGTGCACGTGTGTAGGGGAATCAGGAGGAACAGCAGACAGCCGAGTGTGCACGTGTGTAGGGGAATCAGGAGGAACAGCTGACTGCCGAGTGTGCACGTGTGTATGGGGGAATCAGGAGGAACAGCTGACTGCCGAGTGTGCACGTGTGTAGGGGAATCAGGAGGAAGAGCTGACAGCCGAGGGTGCACGTGTGTAGGGGAATCAGGAGGAAGAGCTGACAGCCGAGTGGTGCACGTGTGTAGAGGGAATCAGGAGGAAGAGCTGACAGCCGAGTGTGCACGTGTGTAGGGGAATCAGGAGGAAGAGCTGACAGCCGAGTGTGCACGTGTGTAGGGGAATCAGGAGGAAGAGCTGACAGCCGAGTGTGCACGTGTGTAGGGAAATCAGGAGGAACAGCTGACTGCCGAGTGTGCACGTGTGTAGGGGAATCAGGAGGAAGAGCTGACAGCCGAGTGTGCACGTGTGTAGGGGAATCTGGAGTAACAGCTGACATACGTGTGTGCACGTGTGTAGGGGAATCAGGAGGAACAGCTGACAACCGAGTGTGCACGTGTGTAGGGGAATCAGGAGGAAGAGCTCACAGCCGAGTGTGCACGTGTGTAGGGGAATCAGGAGGAAGAGCTGACTGCCGAGTGTGCACGTGTGTAGGGAAATCAGGAGGAACAGCTGCCTGCCGCGTGTGCACGTGTGTAGGGGAATCAGGAGGAAGAGCTGACAGCCGAGTGTGCACGTGTGTAGGGGAATCAGGAGGAAGAGCTGACAGCCGAATGTGCACGTGTGTAGGGGAAACAGGAGGACGAGAAGACAGCGGAGTGAGCACGTGTGTATGGGAATCTGGAGGAACAGCAGACAGCCGAGCGTGCACGTGTGGAGGGAAGTCAGGAGGAAGAGCTGACTGCCAAGTGTGCACGTGTGTAGGGGAATCAGGAGGAAGAGCTGACAGCCGAGGGTGCACGTGTGTAGGGGAATCAGGAGGAAGAGCTGACAGCCGAGCGTGCACGTGTGTATGGGGAATCAGGAGAACAGCAGGACAGCCGACGTGCACGTGTGTAGGGGAATCAGGAGGAACAGCAGACAGCCGAGTGGTGCACCGTGGTAGGGGAATCAGGAGGAAGAGCTGACAGCCGTTGTGCACGTGTGTAGGGGAATCAGGAGGAAGAGCTGACAGCCGAGTGTGCACGTGTGTATGGGAATCAGGAGGAACAGCAGACAGCCGAGCGTGCACGTGTGAAGGGAAATCAGGAGGAACAGCTGACTGCCAAGTGTGCACGTGTGTATGGGAATCAGGAGGAACAGCAGACAGCCGAGCGTGCACGTGTGAAGGGAAATCAGGAGGAACAGCTGACTGCCAAGTGTGCACGTGTGTAGGGGAATCAGGAGGAAGAGCTGACAGCCGAGGGTGCACGTGTGTAGGGGAATCAGGAGGAAGAGCTGACAGCCGAGCGTGCACGTGTGTATGGGGGAATCAGGAGGAACAGCTGACAGCCGAGCGTGCACGTGTGTAGGGGAATCTGGAGGAACAGCAGACAGCCGAGTGTGCACATGTGGAGGGGAATCGGGAAGTACACACGGCATGTTGAATACGTTTTTAAAATACGTAAAACTTATTCGACTACATACCATAAAGTGTGGTACGTATTTGGATACTTTTTCTTTACTACAAAATCGTACCCTATTGTTTCTATCGGCTTTTAAATGCGTAAAACGGATCAAGAAGTCACTTCTTTGTATGGATCCATAAAACGCAATACAATAACATATGTAAAATATGTATTGTCAGAACAATGATACTATTTCACATTAAAATCAATGAATACCAAATGGAATATTGTTAAATCCGTATCTGGGTATTGTCTGCGCGGGGGGGGAGAATTGACAATGCATGTGAATGGGGCCGGCCCCGCTGTGCTTTGGAATAACACATAATATACATGCTACAATAAGCATTGTAAACATACCCATACACCTAATGTACGGGGGGGGGTGGGGGGGAGGGTTGGGGGAGAGACCCTCAGTCCACGGCACTTTTTTGCTTTTGCTACCTGCGCAGAAGGCGCTTATACTCGGGAACAGAGGCAGCCCAAAAGTGACATTTGCCTTATTGCTCCCTATGGATCCATGGGGTTGCTTTTTCCAGGTCTCCAGAGACCCAAGACAGAGGTGCCAAACAGGATCGAAATGTTGTCTGTTATGCCACGATTCCGTCACAGAGCTCACCACAAATTTGCCGAAATCCAATAGCAAGTGGTGCAGACTGATACAGATTCACCCCTATACAATGAAGGGGTCAGATCTGTAGCATTCTCCAATTTTTGGCCCCATATCATCCGGCATCCGTGTCTGGTGTTTTCAAGACCCTAACCAATGGATAGTGCCGTAAACTGCTGCAGATTTGCAGTGCGAAGTTGACATCAATTTCTGTCTGGTATTTGTGTATTAGGGCACTATCACACATTGGGCTCCATGTATGAAAACTGTAAGGGCATGTCCCCACTGCACGGGTTTTCCGCCCGTAGGCCGCCCGAAAAGCATCGAGCAGGCACATTCTTCTGTCCGGTTTCCGGACGGAATATGTGCATCTCAATGTGAAGGAGGAGGGATTTTCTCCGCTCATTGGATTCTCAATACAGCAGACAACCTCATACACTGCACTTTCTCCCCAGCCCCTTGCAAGCTCCTTCATGTTCCCTGTCATGGTGTCTAATGTAAACTTTCAGGAAACTAAGGGGGAATGAGCAATGCTGTAGCTCTCACAGGCTTCACTTTTTGTAATCACATATATTTAGAAAATGGAAAAAAGGGGTTTTGCCACGATCTCCTTTCATACCTCCTGTATCCTGCTCTTCAGCTCTGTGTGCTCAGAAGGGGGCGTGTGTGATTTGTTTGAATTGCATATCATGTGACCCAGCAGGGTGACATCACCAGGCCTCCCCTCTCTGTAGTCAAAGAAAGGTCTGTTTATGTAAAGCATTGTGAGTAGCTGAGAGGTAAAGTTTTTGCCTCCAGGTACAAGGGTCCTAGGTTCAAATCCCTGCAGGAACCAAACCTGTGGATTTTTTTTCTCTTTATCAATGCACAGACCTGATTGAGGTTTCTTTTTTATGTATTTGCACTGTTTGACTAATTACTAAGGAGTACAGAGGACGGGAGTAGAATGACAGCACCTGGGGTTTGAACACTCGGTAGCTGCCTGAGAGGAAAGGTGATGTCTGAGTATGTGCGACCAGGACTGAGGAGCTCTCAGCCCTGGTCGTATCCCCTGGAGACGAGCTGTAAACAATGGATCACTAAAGGAGCAACTAAGACAAAAACGGTGCAGAATTTTTAATAATAATGAATGGTGAAAATGTTTATTATTTTATTTGCAAGCTTCTCACGTCAATTTTACTTCGTGGCAAAACCCCTTTAATAACATTAATAGAATTTGTATTTGCTTCTCCGGTTATGTCCTGTATTTTTAATGAATATTGTGGCCTAATTAGGGAATAGTGCCGGGGTCTTGGGATATAATTAGAGAGGAGTTAGGCTAGGTCTACACAGCGTAGCTTTACCATCCGATTTTCAGCAGATTCAGTATTGTGAATCCGCCAAAAATCCGACAGTGCACTGTACTGTATAGACAGCAAAGAAAAATCCTTGCTGTAATCTATACAGCACGGACTTCTTACCGTCGGGTCTAAAATCCGGCAGAATATACAACATGCTTGGATTTGACGAAAGCAAATCCAAAATCCAACCACAGCTTTTGTGCACATCTGCGCCAAAAAATGTGGTCCTGCCACGGTGCTGTTGGATTTTGGACGGCATTTTGACATATGCTGTGTGGCCTTATTAGGGATCTTTATCATTTTTTTTCACACTACCTATTTTCCTTATATCTTCAGCCACCATGGCAACCAAAGAACAAAAAAAAGCACCTGACAAGTGACCACAGTGTTACAGGGATGTTCCCATCTCAGACTCCGGATGTGCCATAAATGTCTGATAGTTGTGGCTTAGACAGATAGGTGCAGGACCCATAATACCTCTATGCAGAATGGACAGGTGAACAAACATGTGCCTCTCTTCTTTGGGGTGGCGCAGCCACCTGTCCATTCCGCACAGAGGTGTATATATCCCATTCTTGAAATAGGTGCGAATCCTGGAGACATTAATGGCATATTGACAGGATGTGCAATAAGTATCCAAAATGGGAAACCCCTTTGGTTGCTTTCACACTGTGCGTTTCTTTGGTGCATTTTCTGATGCGTTTTTTTGTGCAGAAAGGCAGCGCAATTAATGCCGTACATTTCTGCACAAAAAAAAAACGCATCAGAAAATGCACCAAAAACGCAGTTGTGTGCGAAAGCACCCTTTAAGCCGGCCAACGATCGTGTACGAATGTTTATAATAACATTAAATTCTCCGATTAGTGATCGGCATAAGCCTATTTGTCACCTGGATGGATCACTTGTGTGAGCTTAAAGGGGTTTTGCCACAATGTAACGTTGACGCCGGATCCTCCCAAATAGGTAATCACTTTTCGAAATATATGTCAATAAAAAAAGTGAAGCCTGTGACAGCTACAGGCTTAATCAGAAGCCCTTAGTTTCCTGAAAGTTTACATTGGACACGACCAGAGGAGCTGACAGGTGCTGATCTGGCCGGCTTGCATGTTTGCACTTCTTATCTGATGACACGGAACATGAAGGAGCTTGCTAGGGACTGTGGAGAAAGATCCTGTTTCTTTTGTATAGAAAATCCACTGGTTGTAATGTCATTATTTGAGTACACATTGCACACGCTCCCTGCTTCCTGGCTCTCTCTCAGCCCCCCCTCCCTCTCCTCCGTGAGGCTGCCTGTTTGTTTATCTTCTCTTCTGAGCAGACAAACTCACTTCGTGGCAAAACCCCTTTAATAAGGTGGGGGTGATGACCAAATGCAAACGGTTTATTTTTGGGGGGGGGTGGTGGGGTTGAAAAGGGATGGGGTGAGCGATCACCGAACGACTAGTAACATTATTCAGTACTCGCTTACAAGGATTCTCTGCCAGTGTAAAAGTCAGCATTTACAGCACCACAGAGGTATATACTCCAGGAGTACTCCCCGACATATACCGGTGACATACGGCAGCACATAGCCAATAGTGGGACATGCTGGCCATTGGTTTGCACAGGACTGTACAGTCTGCTGTGCCATCGGGTGAATGGGAACTATGGCTCGGTTCAGTGTATGTGTCGAGAGCTTTCCATCTGCGGTGTGATCCCATAAGGTTCATTTACGGCTCATTTACAGCACTGAAAATGTCAAAACTGAATCAGCGTGAAAGCCAAAATTCTGCACCAGTAAACGTGGATTTTGGACGTGGATTTGGCGCTGATTTCAGGATTGAGGTCAGTTCTTTTTCAGCGTCGAGGAACATCAGCATTGTGTGCAGAACACCGGGAAGCTTCCAGTAGGAACCAGGCGAGGCAGATCACAGTCAGATTTGGGAGCTGAATCCACGTCAGAATCAGCGTCCAAATCAGCCGTGTAAACGTACCCATAGCCCGATGTGGACTGAGCCCTCATGAGGACCAGAACCTGTCACTAGCGTCCAAGCAACGAGGTGATCACAAGGACCAGAGGCGACGTCCTCCCCGCAGCGCTGCGCCTGCACTAAGAAAGCAAAACTGTAGAGATAAAGAACAAAGGCGTTACTGCCGAAACGTACAGGAGCGCGATTTCTGGAGACCCCCAGCTCGACTGACGACTCTCAGATACTAATTTTTTTTGTTTAAACAAGGAGACGGTGATTCCAAGTAGAATTTGCTGCAATTGTCTCCAGGTGACAGTGAACAACTTGCACCGGCATCTACGCGCGCGTAACGGGCACCGCCACCTACGCGCGCGTAACCGCCACCGCCACCTACGCGCGCGTAAACCGCCACCCCGCCACCACGCGCGCGGTAACGGACACCGCCACCTACGCGCGCGTAACAGACACCGCCACCTACGCGCGCGTAACAGACACCGCCACCTACGCGCGCGTAACAGACACCGCCACCTACGCGCGCGTAACCGACACCCCCCCACCCACGCCCCGGGAAAACCGGGCAAACCCCCCAAACCCCGCCCCGTAACCGACAAACCCCCCACCCAAAGCCCCCGTAACCCCACACCGCCACCCACGCCCGCGTAACCACACCCGGGGAAACCCCGGGCCGCGGGAACCGACCCCCGGGCCCCCCACGCCCCCTTAAAACCCACCCCCGGGGCCCCCTACGCCCCGCCTAAAACCGGGCACCGGGCCCCCACTCCCGCGAAAACCCACACCCGCCATCTACGCCCCCTTTTAAAGGACATCTGGGACGTTTTAGCGGACACCGCCACTGCACTGTATTGGACACCACCCCTACACCCCCGCAAACCCACCCCCGGGGCCCTCTACACACGTTTAACGAAAACCCCCCACTACACACGTATTTAAAGGACACCGGGCCCTCTACAAAAGGGATAACCCACACCGCCAAAACTACACGTATAACGGGGGCACCGCCATCTACACGGGATAACGGGCCCCGCCCCAAATACCCCACTTTTAAGGCAAACCCCCAACTATACACCTTTTAAGGACACCGCCATCACAACTATAACGGGGCACCGCCAACCTACAAATGGGGGTAACGGAACCGCCAAACTACACGCGTAAATACACCCGCCATCCCACCCGCGAAAAAACACCGCCATCTACACGCGTAACGGACACCGCCATCTACACGCGTAACGGACACCGCCATCTACACACGTAACGGACACCGCCATCTACACGCTAAAGGGCAAACCCCCATCTACCACGCGAACGGACACCGCTGCAAACAAGGGAGATTTTTTTTTGGGCTAAAAGCAGATCAAACAGAAGAAGAAATCTAAGTCCTTTTTTTTTCCTTTTCTTTTAAAATTTTGTTTTTTGGCTAAAAAACTGCAAACCAAAAAAACCCTTTCCCGTGCGACTCCAAAAACGACGCCTTTAGGGGCCAAAACCCGGACGGGGGTTTATAGGGCTTTCCCCTTTTTTTTCCCTGCAGAGGGGTTTTTTACCTGGGACAACCAAGGGGAAAGCACCACTGCTGCCCCTCTGTATACCAACCAACAAGCCCCACTGCTGCCCCTCTGTATACCAACCCACCATGCCCCACTGCTGCCCCTCTGTATACCAACCGCCAAGCCCCCCCTTCTTCCCCTCCCGTAAACCAAACTGCCCCCGGGCCCCCCTGCTGCCCCTCTTTTATACCAACCGCCATTCCCCACTGCCCGCCCCCCTGTTAAAACCAACCAACATGCCCCCCCCTGCTGGCCCCCTTATACCCAAACCAAAATGCCCCCCCTTTTGCCCCTCTGGGATAACCAACCAACATGCCCCACTGCTGCCCCTCTGTATACCAACTGCCATGCCCCACTGCTGCCCCTCTGTATACCAACCAACAAGCCCCACTGCTGCCCCTCTGTATACCAACCAACATGCCCCACTGCTGCCCCTCTGTATACCAACCAACAAGCCCCACTGCTGCCCCTCTGTATACCAACCGCCATGCCCCACTGCTGCCCCTCTGTATACCAACCGCCATGCCCCACTGCTGCCCCTCTGTATACCAACCGCCATGCCCCACTGCTGCCCCTCTGTATACCAACTGCCATGCCCCACTGCTGCCCCTCTGTATACCAAACCGGGAAAGGGGCCCCCCCGTGCCCCTCGTATACCAACCCCCATTCCCCCCCGGGTGCCCCTTTTTGTATACCAACCAACCGCCATGCCCCACTGCTGCCCCTCTGTATACCAACCCACATGCCCCACCTTTTTGCCCCCCCTGTAATACCAAACCCAAAATGCCCCCCCCTTCTGGGCCCCCTGTAAAACCAACCCCATTTCCCCCCTGCGGGCCCCCCTGTATACCAACCCCCATCCCCCACTCCTGCCCCTCTTTATACCAACCTCCATGCCCCACTGCTGCCCCTCTTGTCCCAAATGCCATGCCCCCCTTTCTTGGGCCCCCCTTTATACCCCAAACCCCCCCTCCCCACTCTCCCCCTGTATACCAACTGTATGCCCCCTGCTGGGCCCCCCCTGTATACAAACTGCCCTGCCCACTGCTTCCCCCCCTGTATAAACCAAACCCAACCCTGCCCCCCTGCTCCCCCTCGTATCCCAAACCCAAAAAGCCCCACGCTACCCCCCGTATACCAACCCCAAAATGGGCCCCCCCCGGGTGCCCCCCCTGTATACCAACTGCCATGCCCCCACTGCGCCCCCCCATTTTACCCCTCCAAAAAGCCCCACTGCGCCCTCTGTAAAACCAAACCCAAAAAAGCCCCACGCGGGCCCCCGTATAAACCCAACCCCAAAAAGCCCCACTGCGCCCCTCGTAAAACCAACCCGCCTTGGGCCCCCCTTCTGCCCCCCCTGTAAAACCAACCAACAAGCCCCGGGTCGCCACTCTGTATACAAAACTGCCAATCCCCCATTGCTGCCCCTTTTGTATATAAACTGGCCAAATTTCCCCCTTTTCTGCCCCTCTGTAAAACAAACTTCCATGCCCCACTGCGCCCCTCTTAAAACCAACTGCCAAAACCCCACTTTCTGCCCCTCTTAAAACCAACTGCCATGCCCCACTGCTGCCCCTCTGTATACCAACCAACATGCCCCACTGCTGCCCCTCTGTATAACAACCAACATGCCCCACTGCTGCCCCTCTGTATACAAACTACCATGCCCCCACTGCTGCCCCCCCCCCGTATACCAACTGCCCATGCCCCACTGGGTGCCCCTCCCGTAAACCAAACCAAAATGCCCCCCTGCTGCCCCTCTGATACCAACATTTCCCCAAATGCTGGCCCCCCCGTATACCAACTGCCATTCCCCCCGCTGCCCCTCCCTTTTTTACCTAAACGCCATGCCCCAATTTTCTCCCCCTCTGTAAAACAAACGCCATGGCCCCCCCTGCTGCCCCCTCTGAAAACAAAATTTCCAAAGGCCCCCCCTGCTGCCCCTCCCCGTAATCCCAAACCCAAAATGCCCCACTGCGGGCCCCCCTGTTTTACCAACTGCCCCTGCCCCCCCTGCTGCCACTCGGTATACAAAACTGCCATTCCCCCCTGTTTCCCCCTTTTGTAACCAAAACCCCCATGCCCCACTGCTGCCACTCCGTTACAAACCCCGGGCCCTGCCCCACTGCGCCCCTTTTGTAATAAAACCCTCCCAAAAAGCCCCACTCTTTCCACTCTTTTATACCAACAAACATGCCCCACTGCTGGCCCCCCTGTATACAAACTTGGGCCCTGTCCCCCTGGGTGCCCCTCTGTATACCAACCCCCATCCCCACTGCGCCCCCTTAAAACAAACCCCCCATGGGCCCCAAAATGGGTGCCCCTCTGTATACCAAACCCAAAAAGGCCCCCCCTGCTGCCACTCGTAAAACCAACCAACATGCCCCCCTGCTTTCCCCTCCGGAAAAACAAAACCCCGCTGCCATGTCCCACTGCTGCCCCTCCCGTATACCAAATTCCATGGGCCCCACTGCTGCCCCCCCTCTGTTTTAAACCCAAAACCCGGGGCCCTGGCCCCCACTGCTGCCCTCTGTAAAACCAACCAACATGCCCCCCACTGCTGCCCTCTTAACCAACCAACTTTCCCCCCTTTCCGCCCCTCCCGTATCCCAAACCGCCATGCCCCACTGCTGCCCCTCTGTATATCAACCAACATGCCCCACTGCCTTTCCCCCCTTTATACCCAAACCGCCCTGCCCCCCCTCTGCCCCTCTGTATACCCCCACTGCCATCCCCACTTTCTGCCCTCTTTTAACAAACTGCCATGGGCCCCCAAAGCTGCCCCTCTGTATAAAAAACGCCAGCCCCCCTGCTGCCCCTCTTTAACCAAAACCCAAAAAGCCCCACGCTGCCCCTCAGTATACCCAAACCCAAAATCCCCACTGCTGGGCCCCCCTTAAAACCAACCGCCATTTCCCCACTGCTGCCCCCTTTATAACCCAAAAAACCCAAAATGCCCCACTGCTTGGGCCCCCCTTTTATACCAACCAACAAGCCCCACTGCTGCCCCTCTGTAAAAACCAACTGCCATCCCCACTTTCTGCCCCTCCCCGTATAAAAAAACTGCCATGCCCCACTGCTTTCCCCTCTGTATACAAACGGGCCAAACCCCCCGGCCCCTCTTAAAACAAACTCCATTCCCCCTGCTGCCCCCTCTGTATACCAACCAACATGCCCCACTGCTGCCCCTCTGTATACCAACCGCCATGCCCCACTGCTGCCCCTCTGTATACAAACTGCCAATCCCCACTGCTGCCCCTCTGTATACAAACTGCCAATCCCCATTGCTGCCCCTCTGTATACAAACTGCCAATGCCCACTGCTGCCCCTCTGTATACAAACCGCCATGCCCCACTGCTGCCCCTCTGTATACCAACTGCCCCTGCCCCACTGCGCCCCCCGTATACCCCAAACCCAAAATGCCCCACTGCAGCCCCTCTGAAAACCAACCCACATGCCCCCTGCGCCCCCTCTGTAAAACCAAAACCCAAAAATGCCCCACTGCAAAACCCCCCTGTAAACCAAACCAAAATGCCCCCCGCTGCCCCCCCTGTATACCAACTCCATCCCCCACCTCCCCCTCCCGTATACCAACTGCCATGCCCCACTGCGGGCCCCCCTGGGATACAAACTGCCCCTGCCCCCCTGCCGCCCCCCTGTAAAAAAAACCCCCAAGCCCCACTGCTGCCCCCTTTTGTATACAAACGGCCCTGCCCCCCCTGCCCCGCCCCTCGTATAACCCAAATGGGCCCGCCCCACTGCTGCCCCTCTGTATACAAACTGCCATGCCCCACTGCTGCCCCTCTGAGAACCAAACCCCCATGCCCCATGGGGAAGCCCCCTCTTTATACCAACCCGCCATGCCCCAAAATTTCTTTCCCCTTTTGTATACCCAAACCCAAAATTTCCCCACCGGGGCCCCTCTGTATACCAAACCCAACCCAAACCCCCCCTGTGCCCCTCTGTATACCAACCAACATGCCCCACTGCTGCCCCTCTGTATACAAACTGCCATGCCCCACTGCTGCCCCTCTGTATACCAACCAACATGCCCCACTGCTGCCCCTCTGTATACAAACTGCCATGCCCCACTGCTGCCCCTCTGTATACAAACTGCCATGCCCCACTGCTGCCCCTCTGTATACAAACTGCCATGCCCCACTGCTGCCCCTCTGTATACCAACTGCCATGCCCCACTGCTTTCCCACCTCTGAAAAAACAACCAACATGCCCCACTGCTACCCCTCCCGTTTTCAAACTTTCCATGCCCCCCCTGGGTGCCCCTCTGGGGATACCAACTGCCATGCCCCACTGCTGCCCCTCTGTTTTACCAACTTCCATGGCCCCCCCTGGGTGCCACTCTGTAACAAACCCGCCATCCCACTGCTTTCCCCCTCGTATACCACCCCGGGCCAAAGCCCCCCCCTGGGGTGCCCCCTCTGTATACAAACTTTCCATGCCCCCACTGCCCCCCCTGTATACAAACTGCCCCTGCCCCCGCGCCCACTCTGGGGATAAAACCCAAACCCAAAAACCCCACTGCTGCCCCCCCTTTTATACCAACCAACAAGACCCCCACAGGGTGCCCCTCTTTTATAACCAACCGCCATGCCACACTGCTGCCCCTCTGTATACCAACTGCCATGCCCAATGCTGCCGGGCCCTGTATAACCCAAATGCCCCGCCCCAAGCTGCCCCTCTGTTTTACCAACCAAATTTCCCCACGCTCCCCCCCGTAACCAACCAAAATGGGCCCCCCTGCTTGGGCCCCCCTGTAAAACAAACCCGGGGCCTTTCCCACTGCTTTTTCCCTTCTGTATACAAACTGCCATGCCCCACTGCTGCCCCTCTGTATACAAACTGCCATGCCCCACTGCTGCCCCTCTGTATACCAACCGCCATGCCCCACTGCTGCCCCTCTGTATACCAACCGCCAAGCCCCACTGCTGCCCCTCTGTATACAAACAGCCATGCCCCACTGCTGCCCCTCTGTATACCCCAAATTCCAAACCCCCCTTGCTTTCCCCCTTTTTATACCAACTGCCCCTGCCCCACCTGCCCCCTTTTGTTTTACAAACGCCAATCCCCATTGCTCCCCCCCCTCTGTATACCAACTGGGCCCTGCCCCAATGCTGGCCCCCTTATACCAACCAACAAAGCCCCCCCCTGCTTCCCCTCTTTATAAAAACCGCCAAAGCCCCAAATGCTGCCCCTCTGGATACAAACTGGGCCCTGCCCCCCCTGGGTGCCCCCCTCTGTATACCAACTGCCATGCCCCACTGCTGCCCCTCTGTATACCAACCAACATGCCCCACTGCTGCCACTCTGTATACAAACTGCCAATCCCCATTGCTGCCCCTCTGTATACCAACTGCCATGCCCCACTGCTGCCCCTCTGTATACCAACCAACATGCCCCACATGCACCCCTCTGTATACAAAAACCCGCCATGGCCCCCAAATTTCTGCCCCTCCTTTATACAAAACGCCAATTTCCCCATTTTCTGCCCCTCTGTATACAAACTGCCATGCCCCACTGCTGCCCCTCTGTATACCAACTGCCATGCCCCACTGCTGCCCCTCTGTATACCAACTGCCAATCCCCATTGGGTGCCCCTCCGTAAAACCAACGCCATTTCCCCACTGCTGCCCCTCGAAAACCCCAAAAGCCATCCCCACTGCCCGGGGCCCAACTCCCGTATACAAACGCCAATCCCCCATTGCTCCCCTCTGTTATACCAACTGCCATGCCCCACTGCTGCCCCTCTGTATACCAACCGCCATGCCCCACTGCTGCCCCTCTGTATACCAACTGCCATGCCCCACTGCTGCCCCTCTGTATAGCAGTATAAATTTTTTTCGGGGGATTGGGCCCCTTTTTAAAACAAAACCTTGGGCCCCCCCCTCCTTGCCCCCCCACACTCTCTGCCCCCTCCTCCCCCTCCCCACTGGGGCCCCCCGCACCTCTCCCCCCCCTCCCCTCCTCCTGTGCCCCGCACGCTCTCTGCCCCCTCCTTTCCCCCTCCCCCCCGCCTGCTCTCCCGCCCTTCCCCCTCCTCCTCGCCCCCACCCCCTCTGCCCCCCCTCCCCCTCCTTTGCCCCGCACGCTCTCTGCCCTCCTCCTCCTCTGCCCTGCACGCTCTCGCCCTCCTCCCCCCTCCCTCTGCCCCCACCGGGTCTCTGCCCTCCTTTCCCCCTCCTCTGCCTCCACCCCTCTCTGCCCTCCTCCTCCTCTGCCCCCCCCCGCACTCTCGCCCCCCTCCTCCCTGCCCCCCACACTCTCTGCCCCCCCTCCCTCCCTGCCCCGCACACTCCCTCTGCCCGCCCTCCTCCCCCCCTGGCCCCCCCACACCCCTTTGCCCTCCTCCCCTCTGCCCCCCCAACCCCCTCCCCTGGCCCCCCCCTTTTTCCCCCTCTCCCCGCACAACTCCTTTTGGGCCCCCCCTCCTCCTCCTCTCCCCGCACCCTCCTGGGCCCCCCTCCCGCCCCTCCTCCTCTGCCCCCCCACACTCTTTCTGGGGCCCCCCCTCCTCCTCCTCCTCTGCCCCGCCCTCCCCTCCCTCCTCCCCTCCTCTGGGCCCCCAGCTCTCTGCCCCCCTTCCCCCTCCTCTGCCCCGCACGCTCTCTGCCCTCCCCCTCCTCCTCCCCCTCCCCGCCCCGCTCCTGCCCTCCCCTCCTCCTCTGCCCCCATCACCCCGCTCCCTCCTCCTCCTCCCCTGCCCCCCCCCGCCCTCTGCCCCCCCTCCTCCCCTCTGCCCCCCACCCCTCTCTGGGCCCCCCCCTCCCCCTCCTCTGGCCCCCCCCACGTCTCTGCCCCCCCCTCTCCCCCCACGCTTTTTCCCGCCCCTCCTCCCCTGCCCCGGGACGCTCTTTCCCTCCTCCTCTGCCCCCCCACGCCCCTCCCGCCCCTTCCCTTCCCCGCACGCTCTCTGCCCTCCTCCCCTCCTCTGCCCCGCCCGCTCCCTGCCCTCCTCCTCCTCCTCTGCCCCGCACGCTCTCTGCCCTCCTCCTCCTCCTCAGCCTCGCACACTCTCTGCCCTCCTCCTCCTCTGCCCCGCACACGCTCTGCCCTCCTCCTCTGCCCCCCACCCCCTCTCGGGCCCTCCCCCCCCCTGGGCCCCCCCCCGCTCTCTGCCCTCCTCCTTGCCCCCTGCTTTGCCCTCCCCCTCTGCCCCCACGTCTTGCCCTCCCCCTCTGCCCCCCCGCTCTCTGCCCTTCCCCCTCTGCCCCGCACGCCCTGCCCTCCCCTCTGCCCCCACGCTCTCTGCCCCCCCTCCTCTCCCCCCACCTCTCTGCCCTCCTCCCCCTCCCCGCACCTCTCGCCTTCCTCCTCTGCCCCGCACGCTCTCTGCCCTCCTCCTCTGCCCCGCACGCTCTCTGCCCTCCTCCTCTGCCCCGCACGCTCTCTGCCCTCCTCCTCCTCTGCCCCGCCATTTTCTCTTTCCCTCCTCCTCCCCTGCCCCCATACTTCTGCCCCCCTCCCTGCCCCGAAACTCTCTGGCCCCCCCCCCTCCCCCCTCTGCCCCGCATACTCTCTGCCCTCCTCCTCCCCCCCCGCCCCGCACCCTCTCTGCCCCCCTCCTCCCCCTCCTCCCCCCCTCACACTCTCTTTCCCTCCTCCTCTGCCCCCCACCCTTTTTGCCCCCCTCCTCTGCCCCCCACGCTCTTGCCCCCCTCCTCTGCCCCGCCGCTTCTGCCCCCTCCTCTGCCCCCCACCTCTCTGCCCTCCTCCCCTCCCTCCTTGCCCCCCCCCTCTCTGCCATTTCCCCTCCTCTTTTTGCCCCCACCTTTTCGCCCCCCCCCCCCTCTGCCCCGCCCCGCTCTCTGCCCCCCCCTCCTCCTCTGCCCCGCATGCTCTCTGGGCCCTCCCCCTCCCCCTCTCCCCGCAAAATATCGCCCTCCCCTCCTTTCCCCTTTCCCCCTCTGCCCCGACGCCCCGCCCGCCCCTCCTCCCCCCCCCCCTCTCCCCGCACCATCTGCCCTTCCCCCTCCTCTCCTCTCCCCCCACCTCTCTGCCCTCCTTTCCCCTCCTCTGGGCCCCCAAGCTCTCTGGGCCTCCTCCTCCGCCCCGCACGCTCTCTGCCCTCCTCCTCCTCTGCCCCGCACGCTCTCTGCCCTCCTCCTCCTCCTCTGCCCCGCATGCTCTGCCCCCCCTCCTTTTGGGCCCCAATTTTTTCCCCTGCCCCCCTCCTCCCCCTCTGCCCCGCAAAGCTTCTGCCCCCCTCCTCCTCCCCTGCCCCCACGCTTCCCCCACCCCTCCTCCCCCCTCCCCTCCCCCCCCTCTCTGCCCCCCTCCTCCTCCTCTGCCCCCCCCCCACGCTCTCTTTCCCTTTCCCCCTCAGCCCCGCCAACTCTCTCCCTCCTTTCCCCTCGCCCCGCACACTCTCTTTCCCCCCCTCCTCCCCTCCCCCCCGCACTCTCCCGCCCTCCTCCTCCCTGCCCCGCACACCTCTGGCCCTTTCCCCTCCTCTGCCCCCCCCCACTCTCTGCCCTCCCCCCTCCTCGCCCCGCACACACTCTCCCCCCCTTTCCCCCTCCTCCTCTGCCCCGCACACTCTCTGCCCTCCTCCTCCTCCTCCTCTGCCCCGCACACTATCTGCCCTCCTCCTCCTCCTCCGCGCCCCCCAAAACCCCTCCTGGGCCCCCTCCCCCTCCTCCTCGCCCCCCCCGGGTCCCCTGGGCCCCCCTCCTCCTCCTCCCCCCCCGCACCTCTCTGCCCTCCTCCTCCTCCTCTGCCCCGCCTCTCGGCCCTCCTCCTCCTCTGCCCCCCCCAGCCCCTTTCCCTCCTCCTCCTCCTCTGCCCCCACGCCCCTTTGCCTCCTCCTCCTCCCTTTCCCCCACCCCTCTTTCCCTCCCCCCCCTCCTCCGCCCGGGACACCTCTGCCCTCCTCCTCCCCCTGACCCCACACTCTCTGCCCCCCTTCCCCTTTCCCCTGCCCCGAAAATCCCCTGGGCCCCCCTCCCCTCTGCCCCGCACACTCTCTGCCCTCCTCCTCCTCTGCCCCGCACACTCTCTGCCCTCCTCCTCCTCCTCCTCTGCCCCGCACACTCTCTGCCCTCCCCCCTCCTCTGTCCCCGCCCCACTCTTGCCCCCCTCCTCCCCGGGCCCCCCACAAAATTTTCTGCCCTCCTCCTCCTCTGCCCCGCACACTCTCTGCCCTCCTCCTCCTCTGCCCCGCACACTCTCTGCCCTCCTCCTCCTCCTCTGCCCCGCACACTCTCTGCCCTCCTCCTCTGCCCCGCACGCTCTCTGCCCTCCTCCTCCTCCTCCTCTGCCCCGCACGCTCTCTGCCCTCCTCCTCCTCCTCTGCCCCGCACACTCTCTGCCCTCCTCCTCCTCCTCTGCCCCGCACACTCTCTGCCCTCCCCCCCCCTTTCCCCCACACTCTTTTGCCCCCCTCCTCCTCTGCCCCCACCCCTCTCTGCCCTCCCCCCTCCCCCTCGGCCCCCCACGCTTTCCCGCCCGCCCTCCTTTCCCCCTCTGCCCCCCCCTCCTCCCCCCCTGCCCTCCTCCTCCCCTCCTTGCCCCCCTCCTTCTGCCCTCCTCCTCCTCCTCTGCCCCGCACGCTCTCTGCCCTCCTCCTCCTCCTCTGCCCCGCACGCTCTCTGCCCTCCTCCTCCTCCTCTGCCCCGCACGCTCTCTGCCCTCCTCCTCCTCCTCTGCCCCGCACGCTCTCTGCCCTCCTCCTCCTCCTCTTTCCCCCCGCTCTCCCGCCCCCTCCTCCTCTCTCCCCCCACCTCTCTGCCCTCCTCCCCCCTCCTCTGCCCCCCACGTCTCGCCCCTCCCTTTTGCCCCCACACCCCTCTCCCTCCCCTCTGCCCGCCACCTCTCGGGCCCCCCTTCCCCTGCCCCCCAAAACCCCTTGCCCTCCTCCTCCTCCTTCCCCGCCCTTTTCGGGCCCTTTCCCCCCCTCCTCGCCCCGCACCCTCTGGGCCCCCCTCCTCCTCCCCTCCCCCACGCTCTCTGCCCTCCTTCCCCCCCTTTTGCCCCGCATGCTCTCTCCCCTCCCCCTCCTCTTCCCCCCACGCTCCTTTCCCTCCTTTCCCCCCCTCTGCCACGCACCTCTGGCCCCCCTCCCCCTCCTTGCCCCGCAAACCCCCTCTGGCCCCCCTCCTCTGCCCCGACGCTTCCTTTCCCTCCCCTCTGCCCGCACCCCTCTCTCCCTCCTCCTCGGGCCCCCCCCCCCAAGCCTTTGGCCCTCCTCCTCCGCCTCCGCGCCCCTCTGCCCTCCTCCTCCGCCCCCCACGCCCCTCGCCCTCCTCCTCCCGCCCCCACCCCCTTCCCCTTTTCCCCCCTCCTTGCCCCACGCTCCCCCTCCCCTCTCGCCCCGCACGCTCCTGCCCCCTCCTCTTTCCCCCCACGCTCTCTGCCCCCGCTCCTCTGCCCCCAGCTCCCCCCCCTCCTCCTCCTCCTCTGCCCCGCACGCTCTCTGCCCTCCTCCTCCTCCTCTGCCCCGCACGCTCTCTGCCCTCCTCCTCTGCCCCGCACACTCTCTGCCCTCCTCCTCTGCCCCGCACACTCTCTGCCCTCCTCCTCTGCCCCGCACACTCTCTGCCCTCCTCCTCTGCCCCGCACGCTCTCTGCCCTCCTCCTCCTCTGCCCCGCACCCCTCTCCCCCCTCCCCCTCTGGCCCCCCACGCTCCTGCCCTCCCCCTTGGCCCCCCCACGCTCTTTTGCCCTCCTTTCCCCTGCCCCACGCTCTCCCCTCCTCCTCCCCCTCTGCCCCGCAAAACCCCTTGCCCTCCCCCTCCTCCTCTGCCCCCCCAAAGCTCCCCGCCCCCCTCCTCTTTTCCCCGCACAACTCCTGCCCTTTCCCCCTTGCCCCACACTCTCTCCTCCCTCCTTCGGGCCCCCCCACACTCTTGGGCCCCCTCCTCTTCCCCCCCCCCGCTCTCTGCCCTCCTCCTCCCGCCCCGGGGACGCTCTCTGCCATCCTCCCCGCCCCCCACGCTCTCTGGGCCCCCCTCCCCCCTGCCCCGATACTCTCTGCCCTTCCCTCCCCTGCCCCCCATACTCTCTCCCCCCCTCCTCCTCTGCCCCGCTCCCCTCTCTGCCCCCCTCCTCCTCCTCCTTGCCCCGCACACTCTCTGCTCTCCTCCTCTGCCCCCCACGCTCTCTGCCCTCCTCCTTGCCCCCCCACTCTCGCCCCCCCTCCTCTTGGGCCCCCCCGCTCCTGCCCTCCTCCTCCCGCCGCTCTCTGCCCTCCTCCTCTGCCCCCACCCCCTCTCCCCTCCTCCTCCCCCTCGGGCCCCCCACGCTCCCCGGCCCCCTCCTCCTCTGCCCCCACGCTCCCCTTTCCCTCCTCCTCCTCTCCCCCATGCCCCTCCCGCCCTCCTCCTCCCCCTCTGCCCCCACGCTCTCCCCCCTCCCTCCTCCCCCCTTTCCCCTCCCCGCACGCTCTCTGCCTTCCCCCCTTCCTCTGCCCCGCACGGGTCCCCTGCCCTCCCCCTCCCCCTGCCCCCCATGCTCCTGCCCCCCCCTCCTCCCCGCCCCGCACCTCTCCTTCCCCCCCTCCCCCTTGCCCCCACGCTCTCTGCCCTCCTTCCTCCTCTCCCCGCATTTCTCTCTTTCCCCCCTCCTCTCCCCCCTACTCTTGCCCTCCTCCTCCTCCCTCTGCCCCCCCACCTCCTCCCCCTCCTCCCCTCTGCCCCCCACGTTTTCTGCCCTCCTCCCCCCTCCCTGCCCCCCCCAGCTCTTCCCCCCCCTCCTCTTCCCCCCACCTCTCTGCCCTCCTCCCCCTGCCCGCCCGCCCCCTCCCGGCCCTCCTCCTCTGCCGCGCACCCTCTCTGCCCTCCTCCTCTGCCCCGCACACTCTCTGCCCTCCTCCTCTGCCCCGCACACTCTCTGCCCTCCTCCTCTGCCCCGCACACTCTCTGCCTCCCCCCCCCTCGGGCCCCGGGACGCACCTCTGCCCTCCTCCTCCTCCGCGCCCCCTGTACCTCTGCCCTCCTCCTCCGCGCCCCCTGTACCTCTGCCCTCCTCCTCCGCGCCCCCCGCCCCGCTACTCTCTGGGCCCCCCCCTCCTCCCCCTTTCCCGCACACCCCTCCCCCCCCTCCCCCTCCCTTGCCCCCCCACGCTTTTCCCGCCCTCCTCCTCCTCCTCTGCCCCGCACTCTCTGCCCTCCTCCTCCTCCTCCTCTGCCCCGCACTCTCTGCCCTCCTCCTCCTCCTCCTCTGCCCCGCACACTCTCTGCCCTCCTCCTCCTCCTCCTCTGCCCCCCCCGGGTTTTCTGCCCCCCTCCTCCTCCTCGGCGCTCTTGCCCCCTCCTCCTCCTCCTCGCCCCCACCTCTCTGCCCTCCCCCTCTTTCCCCCCCAAAACTCCCCTGCCCTCCTCCTCCTCCTCTGCCCCGCACGCTCTCTGCCCTCCTCCTCCTCTGCCCCGCACTCTCTCTGCCCTCCTCCTCCTCCTCTGCCCCGCACGCTCTCTGCCCCTCCTCCCCTCCCCCTCTGGGCCCCCGCACCCCCTCTGCCCCCCTCCCCCTCCTCTGCCCCCCACCTCTCTGCCCCCCTCCCTCCTCCTCTGCCCGACCTCTCTGCCCTCCTCCCCCTCCTCCTCGCCCCCCCACGCCTTTTCTGCCCTCCCCCTCTTCCCCCAGCCCCCCTCTGCCCTCCTCCCCCTCCTCCCGCCCCCACGCTCTCTGCCCCCCTCCTCCCCTCCCCGAAAAGCTCTCTGCCCTCGCCCTCCCCCTCTGCCCCGCACGCTCTTTTGCCCTCAATTCCCCCCCTTTCCCCTCTGCCCCCCACGCCCCCTGGCCCCCCCCTCCTCCCCCCTCCTCTTTCCCTCCGCGCTCTTGCCCTCCTCCTCCTCCTCCTCTGCCCCGCACGCTCTCTGCCCTCCTCCTCCTCCTCCTCTGCCCCGCACGCTCTCTGCCCTCCTCCTCCTCCTCTGCCCCGCACGCTCTCTGCCCTCCTCCTCCTCCTCCTCTGCCCCCCCGCCCCTCTGGGCCCCCCTCCTCCCCCTTGCCCCACGCTCCTGCCCCCTCCTCCTCCTCCCCCTGCCCCGCACGCTCTTGCCCTCCCCTCCTCCTCCCTCCCTCCCCCGCTCTTGCCCCCTCCTCCTCCTTCCCCGCTTTCTCCTGCCCCCCCTCCTCCTTGCCCCGCACCCCTCTGCCCTCCTCCTCCTCCTCTGCCTCGCACACTCTCTGCCCCTCCTCCTCCTCAGCCCCGCACACTCTCTTCCCTCCTCCTCCTCCCCCCGCCCCCGCCCCAACCCCCCCCCTCTTGGCCCCCCCTCCTCCTCCTCTGCCCCGCACGCTCTCTGCCCTCCTCCTCCTCCTTGCCCCCCCGCTCTTTTTGCCCTCCTCCTCCTCCCCTCCCCCGCCCGCTCTCCCGCCCTCCTCCTCCCTCCCCCCCCCCCTCTCTTCTTCCCTCCTCCTCCTCTGCCCCGCACACTCTCTGCCCTCCTCCTCCTCTGCCCCGCACACTCTCTGCCCCCCTTCCTCCTCCTCCTCCTTTTGCCCCCCCACTCTCTGCCCCCCCTCCTCCTCCCTGCCCCCCCACACCCCTGCCCTTCCTCCCCCTCCTCTCTGCCCCGCACACTCCCCTTTCCCTCCTCCTCCCCCCCCTGCCCCCCACAAAACCTTTTCCCCCCCCTCCCCTGCCCCCCACACTTTTCCCTCCTCCTCCCCTGCCCCCACACTCTCTGCCCCCCTCCTCCTCTTTCCCCCCACACTCTTGCCCCCTCCCCTCCTTGCCCCCCCCACACTCCTTTCCCTCCTCCCCCCTCCCCGCACACTCTCGCCCTCCTCCCCTGCCCCGCCACTCTCCGCCCCCCCTCCCTGCCCCGCACACTCTCTGGGCCCCCCTCCTCGCCCCCCACACTCTCTGCCCTTCCCTCCTTTCCCCTGCCCCGCACGTCTCTTTCCCTCCCCCTTGCCCCGGGCCCCTTTTTCTGCCCCCCCTCCTCCTCTGCCCCCCACCCCGCCCCTCCCCCTCCTCCTCCCTTTCCCCGCAAAGCTCTCTCCCTCCTCCTCCCCTCTGCCCCCAAACCCCTTTTTCCCCCCCTTCCTCCTCTGCCCCCCACCCTCTCTTTCCCCCCTCCCCCTCCTCTGCCCCGAAGCTCTTGCCCCCCTCCCTTTCCCCCCCGCTCCCCCCTTTTCCTCCTCCTCTGCCCCCAGCTTCCCCGCCCTCCTCCCCTGCCCCCCAGCTTCTGCCCCCCCTTCCCCCCTGCCCCCCACGCCCCTCTCCCTCCCCCCTCCCCGCCCGCTTTGGGCCCCCCTCCTCCTCCTCTGTCCCCCGCCCCTTGCCCTCCTACCCCTGCCCCGGGACGCTCTCCCGCCATCCCCTCCTCTGCCCCGCACGCTCTCTGCCCTCCTCCTCCTCTGCCCCGCATACTCTCTGCCCTCCTCCTCTGCCCCGCATACTCTCTGCCCTCCTCCTTTCCCCTCCCCGTACTCTCTGGGCCCCCCCCTCCTTTCCCCTGCCCCGCACACCCCCTTTCCCTCCTCCCCTTCCTCGGCGACGCTCTCCCTCCCTCTCTGCGCACGTTTTCCCCCTCCGCCTCCTCTGCCCGACGCTTTTCCCTCCTGGCCTCCGATCGGCCTCCTCTGCGCACGCTTTTTTCCCTCCGTCCTCTCTCATCGCCACCTTCCCCCCCCCCTCCCCTCCTCCTCTGCGCCGCTTTTCCCTCCGCCTCCATCTCCTCTGCGCACGCTTTCCCTCCGCCTCTCGATCTCCGCCTCTGCGCGCCGCTTTCCCTCCGCCTCCTCCTCTGCCGCACGCTTATCCCTCCGGCCTCCTCCTCTGCGCACGGTTTTCCCTCCGGCCTCATCCTGCCGCCGCCTTTTCCCTCCTCCCGCGCGCAGCGCTTTCCCTCCTGCCTCCTCCTCTGCGCACGCTCTTCCCCTGGCCTCCTCTGCGCACGTTTCTCCCTCCTCTCTGCCACGCCCTCCGCCTCACTCTTTTCGCTCCGCCTCCTGCCGTCGCCTCCTCTGCGCGCAGTTTCCCTCCGTGCCTCCCCCCTCTGCCAGCTTTTCCCTCCTGGCCTTCCGTCACTCGGCACGTTTTCCTCCGGCCACCGATCGCCTCCTCCTCCTCCTGCCCGCACTCTCGGCCTCCTCCTACTGCGCACGCTTTGCCCTCCGGCCTCCTCCTCTGCGCACGGTTTCCCTCCCCTCCATCCTCTTGCGCAGCGTTTTCCCTCGGCTCCTCCTCCTCTGCGCAGCTTTTCCCCTCCGCCTCCTCCTCTGCGCGCGGTTTTCCCTCCGGCCTCCGATCGGCCTCCTCTGTGCGCGGTTTTCCCTCCGGCCTCCTTCTCTGCGCGCGGTTTTCCCTCCGGCCTCCGATCGGCCTCCTCTGCGCGCGGTTTCCCTCTTCGCCCTCGACTCCCTCCTCTGTGCCGTTTTCCCTCCGGCCTCCTTCTCTGCGCGCGGTTTTCCCTCCGGCCTCCGATCGGTCTCCTCTGCGCGCGGTTTTCCCTCCGGCCTCCTCCTCTGCGCACGCTTTTCCCTCCGGCCTCCGATCGGCCTCCTCTGCGCACGTTTTATCACCTCCTGGCCTCCATCGGCTCTCTCTGCGCAGCGGTTTCCCTCCGTCCTCCGAACGGTCCCTCCTCTGCGCACAAGCGTTTCCTCCGGCCCTCCGAATCGGCCTCCTCTGCGCGTCGTTTTACCCCTCCGCCTCCTCCTCTGCGCACAGCTTTTCCCTCCGCCTCCGAACGTCCTCCTCTGCGCGCGGTTTTCCCTCCGCCCTTCCTCACCTCGCGCATGCTTTTCCCTCCGGCCTCCTCCTCTGTGCACGGTTTTCCCTCCGGCCTCCGATCGGCCTCCTCCTCCGCGCGCGCCCCTCCGGCCTCCTCCTCTGCGCACGCTTTTCCCTCCGGCCTCCTCCTCTGCGCACGGTTTTCCCTCCGGCCTCCTCCGCGCACGCTTTTCCCTCCGGCCTTCCACCCTGCGCACCTATTTCCCACCGCCACCTCCTCAGGCCACGCTATTTTTCCCTCCTGCCATCCTCCTCTGCGCGCGCGTTTTTTTCCCTCCGGGCCTCCTCCTCTGCGCGCGGTTTTGCCCTCCCTGGCCTCCTCCTCTGCGCACGCTTTGTTCCCTCCCGGCCTCCTCCCTCTGTTGCACGATTTTTTTTCCCTCCGGCCTCCTCCTCCTCTGCGCACGCTTTTTCCCTCCGCCTCCTCGGCGCAACTGTTTTCCCCTCCGGCCTCCTCCTCTGCGCACGGTTTTCCCTCCGGCCTCCGATCGGCCTCCTCTGCGCGCGGTTTTCCCTCCGGCCTCCTCCTCCTCTGCGCACGGTTTTCCCTCCGGCCTCCTCTGCGCACGGTTTTCCCTCCGGCCTCCTCCTCTGCGCGCGGTTTTCCCTCCGCCTCCTCCTCTGCGCACGCTTTTCCACCGGCTCCTCCTCTGCGCGACAAGGATTTTCCCTCCGGCCTCCTCCGCTGCGCGCTGTTTTCCCTCCGGCCTCCTCCTCTGCGCGCGGTTTTCCCTCCGGCCTCCTCCTCTGCGCGCGGTTTTCCCTCCGGCCTCCTCCTCTGCGCGCGGTTTTCCCTCCGGCCTCCTCTGCGCACGGTTTTCCCTCCGGCCTCCTCTGCGCACGCTTTTCCCTCCGGCCTCCGATCGGCCTCCTCTGCGCCGGTTTGTCCCCTCCGCCTCCTCCTCCTCTGCCAACGGCTTTTCCTCCGGCCTTCCTCCTCTGCCACGCTTTTTCCCACCGCCTCCTCCTCTGCGCACGCTTTTCCACCGTCCTTCCTCTTCCTCTGCCGCGGTTTTCCCTCCGCCGTCCTCCTCTGCCACGCTATTTCCCTCCGCCTCCTCTCCTCGCCTCGGTTTTCCCAGCCCGCCTCCTCCTCTTCACCGTTTTCCCTCCGTCCAACCTCCTCTGCGCCGCTTTTCCCTCCTCCACCTCCTCTTTCACGCTTTTATCCCTCCTCCTCCCTCCTCTGCGCACGCTATTCCCTCTCGGCCTCCACCCTGCCACGCTTTTTCCCTCCTCCCTCCTCTCGCACGGTTTTCCCTCCCCCCTCCTCTGCCATTGTTGTTTTCCCCACCGGCCTCCGATCGGACCTCCTCTGCGCGCGTTTTCCCTCCGGCCTCGCGATCTGCTCCGTCTGCGCGCGTTTTTTCCCCCGGTCCTCCGATCGCCTCCTCTGTGTCGCGCGGATTTTCCCTCCGGACCTCCTATGCCTCCTCTGCCCACGCTTTTTCCCTCCGGCCTCCTATCGGCCTCCTACTGCGCGCGGTTTTTCCCTCCGGCTCCTCCTCTGCGCACGCGCTTTTCCCTCCGCCTCCGATCGCCTCCTCAGCGCGCTTTTAACCCTCCGCCCTCCTCCCTCGCATGCTTTTCCTCCGGCCTCTCCTCTGTTGCACGTTTTCCCTCGCCTCCCGTCTCCTCCTCTGTGCCGCGTTTTCCCTCCGGCCTCCTCTCTGCGCCTAAGGTTTTCCCTCCGGCCTCCGATCGGCCTCCTCTGCGCGCGGTTTTTTTCCCTCCGCCTCCGATCCCGCCTTCCACGTGTGCGCGTTTTCCCTCCGTCCTCCTTCCTCTGCGCGCGAGGTTTTCCCTCGCCTCCGATCGTCTCCTCTGCGCGCGTTTATCCCTCCGGGCCTCCTCTGCGCACTCTTTCCCTCCGCCTCCGATCGCCTCCTCGTCTGCGCACCAGTTTTCCCTCCGCTCCGATCGGTCACTCCTCTCGCGCCGGTTTTCCCTCCGGCCTCCGATCGGCCTCCTCTGCGCACGCTTTTCCCTCCGGCCTCCGATCGGCCTCCTCTGCGCGCGTAATTCCCATCCGGCCCTCCTCCCTCTCCACGCAGTTCCCTCCGGCCTCCGACGTACGCCTCCCTCTGCGCGCGGATTACCCACCTGCCTCCTCCCTCTGCGCATGCTTTTCCCTCCGGCCTCCTCCTCTGTGCACGGTTTTCCCTCCGGCCTCCGATCTGAGGCCTCCTCCCCGCACGCGGCCCCCCGGCTCCACCTCTGCGACCTTTTCCCCCGGCCTCCTCCCTTCGCGCGGTTATTCCCCTCAGGCCCTCCTCCTCTGCGCGCAGGTTTACCCTCCGGCCTTCCTCCTCTGCGCACAGGCTTTTTCCCACCCACTGCCTCCTCCTCTGCGCACGCTTTTCCCTCCGGCCTCCTCCTCTGCGCGCGGTTTTCCCTCCGGCCTCCTCCTCTGCGCACGCTTTTCCCTCCGGCCTCCTCCTCTGCGCACCGCTTTTTTCCCTCCAGCCCTGCCTCCGTCTGTGCACGTTTTTTTTTTATTTTTTTCCCGCCCGGCCTCCTCCTCCACTGCGCACGCCTTTTCCCTCCGGCCCTCCTCTGCGCACTTTTCCCCTCCGTACTCCTCCCTCTGCGCACGGTATTTTTCCCTACGGCCTCCTATCGGGGCCTCCTCTGCCCTGGTTTTTTTCCCTCCGGCCTCCTCCCTCCTCTGCGCACGGTTTTCCCTCCGGCCTCCTCGCGCTACGCATTTTATCCCTCCGGCCTATCTCTGCGCCACAGCTTTCCCTCCCCTCCTCCTCCTCTGCGCACATCCTTTTCCCTCCGCCTCCTCTGCGCAAGCCTTTTCCCTCCGCCATACCTCCTCTGCGCACGGTTTTCCCTCCGGCCTCCTCCTCTGCGCGCGGTTTTCTCCGCCCGTCCTCAACTGCGCGCGGTTTTTCCCTCCGGCCTCCTCCTTCCAGCCCATCTATTTTCCCCGGCCTCGCCTCTCGCGCGGGTTTTCGCCCTCTCGCCACCTCCTCTCGCGCTGGGTTTTCCCTCCGTCCTCCTCCTCTGCGCGCGGTTTTCCCTCCGGCCTCCTCCTCTGCGCACGCTTTTCCATCCGGACCCCTCCTACTGTTGCCTTTTCACTCCGGCCACCCTCCTCTGCGCACGCTTTTCCCTCCGCCTCCTCCTCTGCGCACGCTTTTCCCTCCGGCCTCCTCCTCTGTGCACGGTTTTCAGTGCTGAAAATAAGTAAAATGAGTTTAAAAACCGCGTTGTGTATAATTACATAGGGGACTGTTTTATCCGTGGCAAAACGGCACCAAAAACAGCGTCCAAATCTGTGTGAACTGCGGCGAACAGCCCGACCTCTGCTGAGGAGGAAATCGAGAGCGATGACAAAAATAGGAAGTGACACGTCCCAAGGTGTCGCCAGAGACAACACAGACAGAACAGCTACTCAAAGGGGTTTCCCACAAAGTAAAATTAACGTGTAAAGCTTGTAAATTACATAAGAAGCATTGTCACCCTTTGTCATTATTAAACATTTTTTACTGTTTTTGTCTTAGCTGCTCCTTTAGTGGATTCCCCTTGTTATACATATCTCTCCGGGGATACGCCAGGGCTGAGAGCTCCTCAGTGCTCGGCCGCACATGCACAGACAACACCTCTTTCTCTCAGACCGCTTTTTCAGTCTTGTATTGCATAGTAAAATCACGCACAAACTGCTGGAGGAGTGTTCATCCTCAGTGCTGTCACTCTAGACTCCTGTCCCTCATACTCCTTAGAAAACACACACTCACTGCTACGAGTGTCCAACCCCAGTGGCTGTCATTCTCTGCCTTCCACTGTGCTCCTCTAATCACACACACTCACTGCTGAGCGAGTGTTCATTCCCCAGGACTGTCATTCTACTCCCGTCCTCTGTACTCCTTAGTAACACATCACTCACTGCTGAGCGATGTTCAACCCTAGGTCTGTCATTGTACTCCTGTCCTCTGTACTCCTTAGTAATCACATACACTCATCTGCTGAGCGAGTGTTTCAACCCAGGGGCTGTCATTCTACACCTGTCCTCTGTACGTTCTTAGTACACAATACACTCACTGCTGAGCGAGTTTTCATCCCAGTGCTGTCATTCTACTCCCGTCCCTAGTACTCCTTAAGTAATCACATACACTCACGCTACTGCTGAGCGAGATGTTCGAACCCCAGTGCTGTCATTGTACTCCTGTCCACTTACTCCTTTAGTAATCACACACACACACGCTAGCGACTTTCAACCCCAGGTTGCAGTCCATTCATCCCGTCCTCGGAGCTCCTTAAAATCCACACACACTCACTGCTGAGCGAGTGTTCAACAACCCCAGTGCCATGTCCCATTCTACTCCCGGCCCTGTAATCCATAGTAATCCACACAACTTACTGCTGAGTGAATTGTTCAACCCCAGTTGCTGTCCATTCTACTCCATCCTCTGCACTCCTAGTAATCACATACACTCACTCTGATCGACTGTTCAACCCCAGGTCTGTCCAAGCAGTGAAAATATATAACAAGAAGCCTCAGTCAGGTTTGTACCTTGAGACAAAAAAATAAATAAATCCATGTTGGTTCCTGCAGGGAGTTGAACCTAGGACGTCTATGCTGAAAGGCAGAAGTGGTAACCACACAGCTACTTGTACTCACAGACCTTTTTTTGAGCACACTGTGGAGAAGAGGGCCTGAGTTGATGTCACTGCCTGCGGTCACAATGATACGCATTCCAGAAACAAATCACACATGCTACCCCTTTATAGAGCAGACTGAAAGCTGGAGACCCAGGCAAAAATGCCTTCACGGTTTTAAACCCCTTAAGAATCTTCAATCTGTCTCCTTCTTCCCCATCTAATCCTTGTAATTGTTTTGTAGACCCCCCCCCCCCCCCCCCTCCAACTCTCAAAAACCTAGTCCATTCCTCACATACAGAAGACAGTGAAGGTGAAGGGAGCACTCGGGGTGCAGCGCCTCGTTTTTAGGCTGTGATGGGATCTGCTACATTTACTTGTGATGGGATCCATTACTTTTTTACTCTCCCATTTAAATTGTCAAAGCAGATTTATTATAAGCTCCATAGAAGGCGTTTGCAGATTTCAGCATAAAAGGAAAAAGCTTGATCTGTAGCAGCCGAGCGTGAAACGCGGCGTGTCGACCACTTCTGCTGTTTTATTTTTATGTATTTTAAGTAAAATATGTTAAAACACCTTTTCTACCTATGTTCTTGTCTAGAGGGCCCCACTCCTGCTGTCTGGGTCTGAAGAGGGTCCACTCCCGCATGGTGTCTGGTTCTGGAGAGGTCACTCCGTTTCTGGTCTGTAGGAGGGTCACTCCCGTGTCTATTGGTCCTGAGGAGGTCACTCCCGCGTGTCTGGGCCTGGAGGGGGGGTCACTCCCGCTTGTCACTGGTCATGTAGGAGTGAGGTCACTCCCCGCGTGTCTGGTCTGAAGGAGGGGTGACACTCCGCGGGTTCCTGGGTCTGGAGGAGTGTTCACTCGCCGCGTGTCTGGTCTAGAGGAGGGGTTCACTCCCGCTGTCTGGGTCCTGAGGAGGGGTCACTCCCCTTGTCCTGGGTCAGAAGGAGGGGTCACTCCCGCTGTCTGGTTCTAGGGGGTTCATCTCCCGCGTGTCTGGTCTGGATGGGGTCACTCCCGCGATCGGGTCTGATGGGGTCACTCCCCTGTCTGGTCTGGAGGGGGTCACTCCCGTGTGGTCTGATCCTGAAGGAGGGGGTCACTCCCGCATTTCTGGTCCTGGAGGAGGGGTCACCTCGTGTCTGATGTCTGAGGAGGGGGCCCTCTCCCGCGTGTCTGGGTCTGGAGGAGGGGGCCCACTCCCGCGTGTCTGGGTCTGGAGGAGGGGGTCACTCCCGCGTGTCTGGGTTCTGAGAGAGGTCACTCCCTGCGTGTCAGGTCAGAAGGAGGGGTCACTCCCCGAGTCTGGGTCTGGAGGAGGGGCCCCCCCGCTTTGGGTTGGGGGAGGGGGCCCCCCCGCTGTCTGGTCTGGAGGGGGGGGGCCCTCCCCGCGTGTCGGGGTCGGGAAAGGGGGGGCCCTCTCCCGTGTCGGGGTTCGGGAAGGGGGGCCCACTCCCGCGGTTCGGGGTCGGGAGGGGGGCCCACTCCCGCGTCGGGGGAGGGGGGGGCCCCTCCCCGTGTCGGGGGGGGGGCCCCCCCCCGGTGTCTGGGGGAGGGGGCCCTCCCCGGGGGATTTTCTGGAGGGGGGGGCCCCTCCCCGGTTTCTGGGTTCGGGGGGGGGGCCCCTCCCCCTGTCGGAGGAGGGGGGCCCTCTCCCTTCGGGGCGGAGGAGGCCTCAGTGTGTGGGCGGTACTTGTCTTGCTGGGGTTTTTTGCGGGGGTTCCCCATTTTCCACGAAGACTTCTCTTGGCCGGTCATTCGCATGCTCCAGCTTCCTCGGGCCCCTCTCCTCCTCCGGGGCTCCTGGGCCCCCTGTATAACAACCACCAGGGGCCGGAAGTCTCCCTCTGCCCCAGTTGCAAAGTCTAAAGTCTCCCGAATCAAGTTTCCCCCGATGGTCTGTATAGAGACCCGAAGTGCCGGCGCACGGGATACCCACCATCGGGGCCCATGAGGGAGGGTGGGACTGGGCCCCTGTGGGCACTACTTTCTGGGGCCCCTGTGGGCGCTACTTTCTGGGGCCCCTGTGTCCGCTGAAGTTCTCACTTCTGTTTTCTGTGAGATCCTAATCTTTGCTCATAGAGAAGCTTCTTCTACAGGTCTAGAACCCATCTGATGTGTGGCCCCGTAGGTTGTGTGCGTGGCCCCGTAGGTTGTGTGCGTGGCCCCATAGATTGTGTGTGTGGCCCCGTAGATTGTGTGTGTGGCCCCGTAGATTGTGTGTGTGGCCCTGAGCTGTAGATGCTGTCTTCTTGGGCTTCCTGTAGACTTTGCTCTTCTCAGTTGGTGCTCGTGGGTTGTCCTCCCTGCTCGGGGGCAGTCCTTCCTCCTCAGGGGTGGTCCTCATGCTCAGGTCGTACCACTTTCCCTCTGTAGGGCCGACTTTAAGGAGGAGATGCTGCGGTCTCGCTTTGAGCAGCAGGTGGGCTCCTTGGCTGAGCAGCGTCTTCACCTCGCGGCCATGGAACATGCCAGCCTGATGGCCTGGAACCAGGAGGAGAACAACAAGGCTCTGCGCAGGAGGTGAGGTGTCTGCATCCCCCCGCCCCTGCTACCCTTGGTGACTGCCCACCCGCTGACTGCTCACCCGCTGACTGCTCCTTTTATAGGCTGGAACGTCTGGCGGTGCAGGAGCAGGACTTCAAGACCATGAAGAAGGAAGCTGCCCAAATTCAAACGAGGCCGACCTTGGGGGACGCAGGGCGACACAAAGTGGAGAGACTGCAGGTAATGGGCTTCCTTCCCGCTGTGAGCGGAGGCGGCACCTAATCCCCCACCCCACCCCTCTCTTCCCACCTTTGTGTGCCACCCCCCCCCCCCCCCAAATATTTAGCGGAGGCGGCGCTGCTTCTTCTACTACTCCCCCACACTCCTTTGGGCGGAGGCGGCGCTGCTTCTTCTACTACTCCCCCACACCTCTTTGGGCAAAGGCGGTGCTGCTTCTTCTACTACTCCCCCACACTCCTTTGGGCGGAGGCGGCGCTGCTTCTTTCTACACTCCCCCAAACCCTTTTGAGCGAGGCGGCGCTGCTTTTTACTTTCTCCCTCACACCTCTTTGGGCGGAGGCGGCGCTGCTTCTTCTACTACTCCCTCACACCTCTTTGGGCGGAGGCGGCGCTGCTTCTTCTACTACTCCCCCACACTCCTTTGAGCGGAGGCGGCGCTGCTTCTTCTACTACTCCCCCACACCCCTTTGAGCGGAGGCGGCGCTGCTTCTTCTACTCCCCCACACCCCTTTGAGCGGAGGCGGCGCTGCTGCTTCTTCTACTCCCCCACAACCCGTTGGGCGGAGGCGGCGCTGTCAGCCCCAACCTTTACCCTCTCTCTCTCCCTTTGAGCGGAGGCGGCGCTGCTTCTTCTACTACTCCCCCCCCCCCCCTTTGGGCGGGGGGGCGGGGGCTGCTTCTTTACAACTCCCCCCACTCCTTTGGGCGGAGGCGGCGCTGCTTCTTCTACTACTCCCCCACACTCCTTTGGCGGAGGCGGCGCTGCTTCTTCTACTCCCCCACACCCCTTTGAGCGGAGGCGCCGCTGCTTCTTCTACTACTCCCCCCCACCCCTTTGTGCGGAGGCGGCGCTGCTTCTTCTACTCCCCCCCCACCCCTTTGAGCGGAGGCGGCGCTGCTGCTTCTTCTACTCCCCCACACCCTTTTGAGCGGGGTGGCGCTGCTTCTTCTACTACTCCCCCACACTCCTTTGAGCGGAGGCGGCGCTGCTTCTTCTACTCCCCCACACCCCTTTGAGCGGAGGCGGCGCTGCTTCTTCTACTACTCCACACCTCTTTGGGCGGAGGCGGCGCTACTGCTTCTTCTACTCCCCCACAACCCTTTGGGCGGAGGCGGCGCTGCTGCTTCTTCTACTCTCCCTTTGAGCGGAGGCGGCGCTGCTTCTTCTACTACTCCCCCACACTCCTTTGAGCGGAGGCGGCGCTGCTTCTTCTACTCCCCCACACCCCTTTGAGCGGAGGCGGCGCTCCTTCTTCTACTACTCCCCCACACCCCTTTGAGCGGAGGCGGCGCTGCTTCTTCTACTACTCCCCCACACCCCTTTGGGCGGAGGCGGCGCTGCTTCTTCTACTACTCCCCCACACCCCTTTGAGCGGAGGCGGCGCTGCTTCTTCTACTACTCCCCCACACCCCTTTGAGCGGAGGCGGCGCTGCTTCTTCTACTACTCCCCCACACCCCTTTGAACGGAGGCGGCGCTGCTTCTTCTACTCCCCCACACCCCGCAGGCGGAGGCGGCGCTGCTTCTTCTACTACTCCCCCACACCCCTTTCAGCGGAAGCGCCGCTGCTTCTTCTACTATTCCCCCACACTCTTTTGAGCGGAGGCGGCGCTGCTTCTTCTTCTACTCCCCCACACCCCTTTGAGCGGAGGCGGCGCTTCTTCTTCTACGACTCCCCCACACCCCTTTGATCGGAGGCGGTGCTGCTTCTTCTACTACTCCCCCACACCCTTTTTAGCGGAGGCGGCGCTGCTGCTTCTACTACTCCCCCACACCCCTTTGAACGGAGGCGGAGCTGCTGCTTCTACTCCCCCACACCCCTTTGAGCGGAGGCGGCGCTGCTGCGTCCCCACCTTCCCCCTTTGAGCGGGGGGTGGCGCTGCTTCTTCTTCTACTCCCCCACACTCCCCCTTTGAGCAGAGGCGCCGCTGCTTCTTCTACTACTCCCCCACACCCCTGTGAGCGGAGGCGGCGCTGCTTCTTCTACTACTCCCCCACACCCCTTTGAACGGAGGCGGCGCTGCTGCTTCTACTACTCCCCCCACACCCTTTGAACGGAGGCGGCGCTGCTTCTTCTACTACTCCCCCACACCCCTGTGAGCGGAGGCGGCGCTGCTTCTTCTACTACTCCCCCACACCCCTTTGAGCGGAGGCGCCGCTGCTTCTTCTACTACTCCCCCACCCCCCCTTTGAGCGGGAAAAAAGGGGCCGCTGCTTCTTCTACTACTCCCCCACACTCCTTTGGGCGGAGGCGCTGCTGCTTCTTCTACTACTCCCCCACACCCCTTTGAGCGGAGGCGGCGCTGCTTCTTCTACTACTCCACCACACCCCGGTGGGCGGAGGCGGCGATGCTGCTTCTTCTTCCCCCCTTTCCCCCTTTGAGCGGAGGCGGCGCTGCTTCTTCTTCTACTCCCCCCCTCCCCCTTTGAGCGGACGGCCGCGCTGCTTCTTTCTACTCCCCCACACCCTTTTTAGCAGAGGCGGCGATGCTTCTTCTTCTACTCCCCCACCCCTTTGAGGGGGGCGCTGCTTCTTTACTACTCCCCCACACCACTTTGACGGAGGCGGCGCTGCTTCTTCTACTACTCCCCCACACCCCTTTGAGCGGAGGCGGCGCTGCTTCTTCTTCTACTCCCCCACACCCCTTTGAGCGGAGGCGGCGCTGCTGCTTCTTCTTCCCCACCTTCCCCCTTTGAGCGGAGGTGGCGCTGCTTCTTCTTCTCCCCCCACCTCTTGAGCGGAGGCGGCGCTGCTTCTTCTCTCCCCCACACCCCTTTGACGAGCGGCGCTGCTTTTTCTTCTACTCCCCCAACCCCCCTTTGAGGGAGGCGGCGTTCTCCCCCCCCTTTTAGAGGGGGGCGCCCCTTTTGGTGGGAACGCGGGTCTGTGTCCAAGGAACTCTCGAAAAACATTCACCCCCCGGAGAACTTGGTGCAGAGAATAGAGGCTACCCTGGACTCCCCGAAATCCTACAACTTCTGCCTGGACCGAAAGGGACGAATCCTGCGGCCGGGGGCGAGCCAGTCCTGGGGTCCCGGGCCCCTTCACCTCCTCTACGGCCGGGGGCGAGCCAGTCCTGGGTCACCGGGCCCTTCCCCCTTTGGGCCGGGGGGAAGGGGGGCCCAGTCCGGGCCCCGGGCCTTCCACCGTCGGGAAGGAGAGGCCAGTGCACTGCGGATGGAGGAGCCGGGACGCCCACGCGTTGTGAGGGGCCTGTGCGGTGCAAAGAGCCGGGAAGCCCACGCAGCGCGAGGCTTCATGTCTTGTCTGTCCTGTATTGTTAATAAATGTCTTTGAGGAGCGGAGGTGTCGTTACTGTGGGTCACCTTCCATAGCTGCTACCTGCTCTCTATGTATACCGCCTGTCAGGAAAAAGCCCTCCCCACTCGAGGGTCGATGGCCTGACTTGGGGTGTATTGTGACGTTGCGCTCCCCCCTAGGGGTGCACAAGGTCAGCCAGATACTGTTTCACCGTTAACCCCTTTCCACACAGTTTAGGGAGACCCAGGGAGTGCGAGAGAACACACTCCTCGCCAACGACCCTGCTACCACCAGTTTCTAGTTTGGTTATAAGACCCGTCCGTTACCGACTTATAACAAGGCCAGGAACCAGCCTTGGGGTAGCTATATATTATAGACCGAGTGCTAGGCGTGTGAGGCCGATGATCAAGACAACAGACAAGCTCAGATTAAAGTTTATAGATTTAAATTAGCCTTGGAGGGCACACTAGACAAATATATACAAAAGGATAATAATATACAGGTAAGGGTCAAAGGTGCAAATATAAGTATGGTTACAGACAAAGGCAGTAAAATGTGTCCAGTTACCCGAGGGTGGCTCGGTTCTGGGCCCACATGGAGGGCTGATGTGGCCCTGCACTACGTGGATGCTTCTGGAATGTTGTCAGGTACCCGCCTCCTGAATGCAACGACTGGGCCCCATCCGGGGCTCCTGCTTATATCTGTAATGTGGCAGCCCACTACACTCCCCCCACACACCCCTGGGCCTGTCTATAAACTCCTCCTACTCTGGCCATGCAATTTCTGACTGAAAAACCAAAGTGGGCCATACCTCGGCAGGGCATTGTTACAGAACGGAACCAGTGACGACATCAGAAGCGGCTGGACCTAAGCTACGCCCTGATGTCAGACACCCCTATCCTAGGTGCTCCCTAAGTCCAGTTCTTGATTTCTCAGTCCCGCTGCATTGTGCAAACGTGGGAGTGGTGGCTATGTGTATAGGGAGTTCCATATTTTAACATATGAAACCGCCATAGACCAGTTATGAGCGGATCGCCTATAAATCTATATGAAATATCGAGGCCGCTGCAGCTAGGAGCCCTTTGGTCAAGTCTTTGAAGCTGGGGGTTTGGGAGAGCACATGTCTTGGTGCTAATGAATGGAAATGAAGGTTCTTTTGATGGGTCAATCTCCTGCTGTGCTAGCTTCCTATAGAAGGGCTTTTACGATGGGTATAATTGACCTCTTCCTCGCGCAGGCCATTTGACTGAAGTTGGAGGGGGTGAACGATTTGTCATTTTTTTGAGTGATTCCTCCTAACAACGCCTCTGCCACAGATCCACCCCCTTCACTACTGTGATAACAGGTATACAGTATATATACTGCCGAGTCACATTATTATGACCACTTCTGGCATCAGCAGTAGGTAGCTCGAAGAGGAAGTCACATGTGCTGCGATGGTTTGGTGGGTATATAAGGTGTGATAGGCTGTCTGCACACATATCCCTCATTGCTGGCTTGGTGGGTATATAAGGTGTGATAGGCTGTCTGCACACATATCCCTCATTGCTGGCTTGGTGGCTATATAAGGTGTGATAGGCTGTCTACACACATATCCTTCATTGCTGGCTTGGTGGGTATATAAAGTGTGATAGACTGCACACATATCCTTCATTGCTGGCTTGGTTTGGGGGTATAAGTGTGATAGCTTTC